>JAVQJD010066860.1:0-22500 GCA_036023655.1 Nannoperca australis | reverse complement strand
TTTTTAACGGAGGAATAGGGATGCATGTGAATGGCAGCCACGTCGCACGCGTATGTGTGTATCTTTGCATATTATTTGTGTGTAAATCCCAGCCTCCACACTCTATCTGTTCCCTGGAGCCTACGAAAAAGAACTCTTTCACTACTTCTAAAACCTCCCCCTACATGACACGCTTGCTTGTGCACAATAACACAAAAACACTTGTAAGCTGTCTTGGGCGCTGGCGTCCCTCGGCTGTGTCACTTCGGGACCCAAATAATTACATAGTCTGACATAATCAGACTTATCTTCAGGCTAAGAGGCAGCTCGTCCTCACCCAACCTTTTGTGTGTCGAGAGCGTTTCACTCAGGATTCACAATCTGCGCCTTATCTACTGACTGCGGGCCAAAGTCTTGCGCGTGAACGCCCCACTACATGGGTTAAAATCACAGACGTTTCTCTTTCTGTTCATTATTTCCTGTCGCTCCATTTATCTATAGACCTCCTTATCAAGACATCAGCAGGTCATTTTTACACCTTCTATACAGACTGCACATATTTTTCCATCATGTTTTTATATCAAGATAAATACTGATAGCGTCTCTAAAGATATCCGTCACTGTCCTGTGAAAACCATGCTTCTCCAAAATGTCTTTTTACGAGCTTAGTGGGAAAAAAAACCCCATAGAGGATCATTTCTTCAGTGTTAATTCAAAATCACTAAATTTGGGGATACAATAAATATATTTGGGAAAAATAAACTTGTTACAACCAACAGTCATCTACACATAATGTGGATGGTGCTGCACTTATCTGATGCGCTGTTAATCTTCCCTCATTGTTCCATTTTGATTTCTATGCTATTGTCCCATCTGTAAATCATTTCCTTTTGCTAGTGAATAACACAATTTCCCCACGGGGATATATTTAAATGTCTTATGCTGGGTTTACATTTCAGATTTTTACCTGATGATTTCATCTCCAGCAACTAATTTCCACTCCTACACTCAGTAATAATACACGCAATCAAGCAAGTGTATTGTCTCGCGCCATGGCAATATTCTAGCGGTCCTAGAATGATTATGAAAGAGTCAAATGCCTGGAGAATAAACAAAACAGAGGAGAAAGGCGAAAAGGAATGAAGGAACCAGAATGACAAGGAAGAAAGCCGTCTCAATAATCTCTTTTTAAATGCCTTCTCACATCATACCTGCGTTTCTCTTACAGGATATCGCCCTCCTTAACTGAATGTTTGATTCAGCTCAGTGGTCATGAGTGAGGCGGAGAGAAATGAGGCTGTCATGTCGGTTGAGTTAGCAACATGATTAAGCTGGATGCCAACCTTTTCTAACTTTGATGCATTCATGTCGGCTGTGTTTAATTCATGAGTCTGGTGTGGAAGACTGAAAGCGGTAAGAGGAGGCAGGGAGGAGAGCGGAAGGAGGTAACAAGCTGCTTTTCACTGATTCTGACAAAGTTCCCGCTTCCTGTTTTATTTTCTCTCTCTCTTTATCCTCTACTTATCACTTACGTTACCCATTCTCCCCCGTTTCTTCTCTCATTCTCATCTCTGACATCTCTATTGTGTGTGTTTGAAATCATCCTCAGCTTTTACAACTCATTTTTTATGCATTCAGCTCTTATGCAGAGCAACTAAAAAACCCATGAGAATTCTCTAATCTGCTCTTTTCTGCAACTCGGTGTATTCTTTCCTATATTCTTTCTCCCCCACCCGAAATTTTCATTTCTTTCTATACCCATAACGTCCTCCGATTTCTTTTTTCCTTCGCTTCCTTCCTTTCTTTCCTTGCATCTTTCTCCTTGGGTCAAGGAAGGCAGGGGACAGATGGATGGTGAATGCCTGGGCTCCCTCCAACTCACATTTTCAATAACCAAGGGACATATTAATGGTCCTTCTGTAAGTGAGCACCCGCATACAAGATCATGGGTGCCTTTTCGGGAACGTTTCTACATTTATATTAGTGTGTGCAAATGTTTGTTGGTTCAAGCGTGTATTTGTGCTGTATGCCCACCTGTTGATTGGCTGGCCGACAACATAAATACAGATACATAAATCAGGTGGCTGGCTCCAAAGAACACATTCGTCTTTCTCCCAGGAGAATGAGAAGTATTTCAAATGAAAGCTGGGGAGAGAGATGACTAACAGGAGCGGGTGACGCGGCTGGAGAGGAGAAAGATGGAGAAGGATGGAGGGAGGGGAAAGGACCAGATGGGCAGGGGTGGCACCTAGCCAGGGAGAGCTGGTAGAAAGTATGATAAAAAAGAAAGAAGGGAAATGACAGAGGAGTCACAAGCTTGAGAGGGAGCGTGGGGTGGTAAGTGATAGCGACTTCGAGAGGGGGCTTCTGTATAAAGGCGCACATCAATTGGAGGGAAGCGAGAAAAGGAAGGCTCAAGAAAATAAAAGTCAAAAGAAGAAAATACGAGGCGACTTCTGTCTGAGACAAAAATAGTTAGGGAGGGTTGGTGAGAACATGACAAGTGAAAACAGACAGAGGGGAAGATGAGTGCGACAGAGGGAGCGACTTCGGAAACATATGATCGGGCACTGGTGCCAGATTTTAAGCACACACAAATGCGCACACTCTCTCTCTCTCCCCCACATACATACATTGGATACATCTCCAAGCTTCTCCAGCAGATTTCAGCCTGTTAACCTGACTCACCCCGCCTCACCTCTTCTCACCCTGCCACATGGTCCCCACAGGGGGCAGGGAGAAGGGTTTGGAGAGACAGAACCAGCATGTTAGAGAGAATATTGAAAAGGCGGGGAGGAAATAAAGACAGAAAAGCAAGGAGAAGGAGCAAAAAAAAGAGAGGACGTGAGAAAGAAAGCAAACTAACAGAGGTTTTAGAGGTCGTTATGGGATAGAAATTAAGTGCACACGTCTTCGGCAGCATAGTGAGGGCATGGAGGGGGGTAAATGGGTGGGGGAAGTAAAGAAGCTAGAGAGGGGGAAAGGGGAGGGGAAGGAAGGCGTGTAGTAAATTACAGAGGGAAGGAGAGCTAAAGGAAGGAATAGCAGGGTGGTGAATGTGCCTGGAGCAGGATTGTGGAGCAGCAAACAACAGAGATAATAAGAGAATCTGCTGAAGGCATGCGCCACACTCGGTAATTATATAGAAAGAGCAGCCTGCCTTAATTAGAACAGGATGGCGCTCATGAGTGTGACTGAAACACACACAAAAAACACACAAATAGACATGCACATGAAAGAGCACTTGAGGTGAATTATTACATAATTTATTTTTCCCTCGGTGTGTTCCTGCTGGTGGCATTTCATAATGAGATTGGAGAACATGTACGCACTCATCACCGGGAGTGCACATTTGTGAATGCATGCAGGGTCAAGATATACTGTATAGTAACAACGCTGTAAGCAAAGGATGGCTCTACACTACAGGACATCACCTCTAACTGCTCTGCTTGTTCAATTCACTCTTCCTTTCTTTCTTGCTTCTACATCTTTATTGCACGAGAGGAAGTTGACCCTGTATGGAGTGAAACTGCCAAAACTTAAAATAAATGACTCAATAAATAAAGTAAATAAATTGGGAAATTTATGCAAAAGGTAAATATATACGTAAGCAAGTTAAAACAGAAATTAGATACATTTATTTTTTTAGGTACATTTAATGGCATATACAGTTTTATAAAGTTTCAGTGACTGGGCACATATATTGCTAGTTTCAACTACAAGTGCCACCTCAGTCTTCTAGTCGTCCGAGCAACTGGGGATTAAGTGTTTCTCATTCACTTTTGACGTCAGGATTGTTTTCCCCCCACATTTATGCATTAATTCTTTCTATATTTTATTTGTGGTAACTGAATTTTAAGCGACAACGCTGAGTAAAATGAAAATAATAGAATTTTTATCTTGCATGCATTATCTTGTTTCAGCTTCTCTACAATTAGACATCCATTCAGTTATTATGCACAAGCAGATATTAATCCAAAGCCTCGCTGACAGTTTGTCAGTGGGAACTGCATCCCACTTAACTGCGTCTTATAAATAATTTACAGCAGAATTTTAACAGTCAGTTGAACGTAATCAAATTGTTTGATGATTAAATGGCTGAATGCCTGTTTGTTTTTTGATTGTTGACTTTTATGCCGTTGCCGTTTTCTAATCAAATGTGATTACAAATGTGTGCTTGGGTCTGTTTTGCTTAGTTTTTTTATTGGCTGCCAACAAATATGGCTAGGCATGTGCGAAAGCATCCCAGCATGCACCAGGGTAATGGACTTATGGGCATTAGTTTGACTTTATGTGGGTTTCTGCGTTATTGTGTTGTTTAACAAAGTTTCACTGTTCCACACAACTCTGAATTATTCCAGCCTGTGCAGCCTCACCACAATATATAGAAGCAGGATGAAAACTAACAGATAAACATCTTTTTTTATTGAAAAAATATAAATTAGTGTCTGGGAAATACAAAGCTATTCTTTAGCGGACTCCATACTACAAATATGCAAAAGAACATAAAACTAACCATCTCATATTAACAACCAGGGAGCTTATGTAAAAATATAACAAGCACACCCAGGTACTGCATTCTAAATTTGTATCTTATTGTTAAATAAAGTTAAGTTCAGTCAGTCAGCAGTTTAATAAATACGCCTGTATCAGCTTTAAAATAGCAGAACATTTGTGAGAAGGTACATTATAACAGCAGGCGCTAGTTATCCAGTGTTGTCTGGGTCTGGCGTGACTCTTACATTGCATGGGGTAATAATCCTCTTCTCTACTGCACAACCCTATCTGCTTACACCATTATCAGTAGCTACTCACTGACCATTCAATATTATTGACCTGCACTGAGACACTTAGTGCATTCGCGCTCATTTAGTTGCACAAATAGACCCGGGAGTAAATAAGATGTAGAAACAGAAACCTGCACTAACTGTACACAAACACAGAGAAATTAGCTGAACATTATGGTTATGATGATGATGGTTACGCCGCGATTGCCTGCCTTTCTTCCACACAGAGAATAACATCAACCCGTGTGTGTGTGTGTGTGTGTGTGTGTGTGTGTGTGTGTGTGTGCAGTGTAGTTGCACGTTCCAGAGGACGCTACAGAATGTGTGTCCTTGCTCTATTTGTGTACGAGAAGTCCCAACACAATTCCTCAGTTTAGTGGAGCATTACGGCTGATCAATAGCTCGGGTGCAGTGGGAGATGTTGGGGCTGGGGCTGCATATTTATACCATTACGGCTGGACTGAGAAATTAGGCACTACAGGGAAAGTTTGTGTGTGTGTGTGTGTCGCTAAACTGCACCCGGGGAAGGTCGAGCACCAAAGAAGTGGTATAAGATGTCCCTTTCTCTCCGGGCTTTGTGTCTTCGTCGGTGCTGTCAATGGACTTCACCATCCTCCTCTGCTCGCTCCTGTGGCACCATGCCTGCCCTTTTCTCCCTTTTCTCCCACGTTTCCGTCAAGTTTTTTTTTTGTTCTCCTACACTGTTAGAAATGCCATATTTCTTTCTCTTCACCTCGGTCTTTCCAGTGTTTCCAGACTTTGCTCAAAGCTCATCTGAAAACCAACAGACATCTCAGTGTCTGTTGGTTTGTCTGTTAGACTGTTCGTTTTTTATTGTCCTCACCTCAGCTCAGCTTTTATTGTAGAAAAAGCATTGTTGGTAATTACAAAGGAAACAGGTCAAGCAACACATACCTTGTTTGCACACAGACCAACTGCCAATATCACTGAGCGGTACTTACATCCAACTGTCAAACACTTACTGTAGGACATGAAATTCTGCAACACAGCCAAAGTTCTGCGTGACTTATGATGAGCACAGTTGCTTCTACCAACTTCACTATTAACACTTCCTCTAAAAAGCACAGTGTGTTCTTTAGAAAATATGCAAAACTGCATAAAATGACAGGAGGTGCCACATGTTGGGAGAAGTCTTCTTCCTGTTAATACTATATATACACTGCTACACTGTAATAGCTTCTCATTAATTTCACTCGATGTTAAAAGAAACACACAGTAACCTTTCCAGGTGTCTCTTACTTCCCGTTAACCAACTGGTTTTTTGCCCTTGTTCCTCTTTTAAGTCATGCAATCCTATTTTGACCCATACTTCTTAGGCCTAATGCATAAAACTCTTGACTTAAACTCAGTGTACGTACAAAGCCAAATATGCTTATATAAATACTCTTTTCTTTAGATTTATTAGATTTGCATACTCGTGGTGCTGTGTCAATCTCAATCTTTGCCAAACTGGGCGCACAGGAACTAGCCTCATTTCCACGCCCACAGCAGCCATAAAATGGATATAGACACCTCAATCACCCGATTTCACATCAATCCTTCTGCCTGCTCCACCACTCATTGGACCCGTCAATGGAAAGCACGGCAAAAGAAGGGGTCCAATTTTTACAAATTGTGCCACATTGTTCGATGTGCGCCAACAAGGCCAGAGCAGCTGTCATCTGGCTGTGGCTCTTAACGCAGCCCATATTGTTATTTCATCAAGTGTATCTTTACTATCATCAGTGGTGATTCCATCAAAAGTCAGAAAGGTGATCAGTGGCGTTTTTTGAATTGTTTATCCACCTGGCCCCTTATCTCTATTTCTCTACATCCATTAATCTTCTACCAACCTCCTTTCCCTCCATCACCATCCCCGTCCTCTTCTAACACGGACTGGTACTCAACCAGAACAACATCAGCTCACTCGTGGGAGTTCAGCACTCCTACCAAATTACCCCTCCATTACAATGCACACAGTCTGCTGTCCAGTGACTACAACGCCCACGCTGCATTGCACAACAATGCAAGATGGGGTGTGAAAGCTAACGGCAACAGCCAGGCGATCAAACTGCTGCTGCTGTATGAGCAATGGGTTGTGACAAAAGAGTCCAATACTGTCCTTCTCTGTTTACGTCAGGAGTGCAACACACCAACCCCCCCGCTGACAACGTTCATGTAAGTGTGTGTGTAGGCTATTCAGGCTACATGCAAATGTTAGAGGAGAGGCTGTGGTGTTAAACTCAATAGGACACAGCCTTCTGAAGAAAGAGGACATTAGTCATTGTGTTCACACTCACGCACCAAGCTGCTCTGACTGTTCTGCCTTACGGTTCTCATACCACGTCGATATCTTTGGACTCTTTGGACGCACGCATGAAACAAGGTACATCACCAATAAACCAAGGCTCTCAGCATTGATGTCATTGTCAGTGTTGAACAAAAGCAGGATCGAATTGAAATTGAGAAAGTCTTGTCTCAACATTTGTTAACAGTGCTTTCTTTTAAAATTTCTCCTTTCATTCTTTGTTCGCATGAACTTCTCGTCAAACCGACTTCCCTCCTTCTCCTTCCTTCACATCTGCTCTGCAAACATTTCTATGCCTTGTTACTTTATTTGGTTCTCTTCTCCTTACACAACCCCTTTCTTGTTCCTTTTGTTTTGTGTCCTCTTTCATCTATTCATGCATCCCACTGTCTATTTAGTCCTTCCTTACCTTCACAACTGCTGTGTCCCTCCTCATAGCCGGCGCTGCAGCTGCACTTCCCAATGGGCACCAGCCATTCCCCCTCAGCGCTGCAATGCATCCTTGGAGGGCTGTCTATGTCAACCTCAGAGTTGTTGACGCAGGTGCCGCGCACCTCCACCAGCGTGGCGAACGCCGCCTCAGCCACCGTGTCGGGGAACACTGCCAGGTTCTGCACGGTTGCTAGGCAGCGTTTGTAGTACACTCGCACGGCCACTAGGGCCACGCAGGCGCCGACGTCCTGGAACGCAAGGTGGAAGCCCTTGCGGTTGAGGTGGCCGATCTCACGCACCTCCGTGTTCAGCTTCATCTTCCTCTCACCCAGGTCGCCCTGCGTGAAGCTCTCATCGGCGGCAATGGTGTCGATCTTGGTGTAGCGGTCCTCTCGGGTCACGCCCCCGAGGTCCCTGTCCGTCTCCACGTAGAGGAGGTTGAAGGTCTCCTTGCAGGTGCCCGCCACGCCGGGGATGCTGTTGCAGTCGCGCAGCGTGAATTGGAGCTCCACGAAAATGCGCTGGCCACCTCGGCGGGCCACCCAGCCGGTCTGCAGCCAGTTGTTCTGCTGCGTGGGCTCCATCACGTTGCAGACTTGGTACGTCCGGATAGGCTTGTACTTCTCATCTACACCACTTATCTCCTCCCACTGGACAGATGGAAGCAGGTGGGGAGAGGGGGAAGAAGGGGGAGACAGGGACAACAAAGACCATTAAAGGTGGAGGTGTAGTGAAGAGGATTAGAGAAAAGAAGGGGAGGAAAAGAGAACAGCAGCAAGGGAGGATGGTCATGAGGAAAAAATATTGGGGGATAAAAAGTAATTGTATAGTTTAAACAGCAAGAAAAAACAATAAAGCGAGGTGGGCGGGAGGCAACAGAGACAATGAAAAAGAAAATCAAAAGACACAGAAAGAAAGAATACAGTCAGTTCAGGTTAACAGTCTAATGACATAATCCGATGAGTGGGTGTGTGGGTGTCTGAAAAAAGCATTGGCACTCAGATTCTTTAATATCGTCACAGAGAAAATGACAAACTGCACATCCATTACATCAGCTTTGAGTGGTGTTTCTGAAACTGTGGGTCAGACCTTAGTCGATTTTTCAGACGCTTTCTTTTGATCTCCGACGCCTTTGGTGCTAAACGTAATGGCATTTGAGAGGAATGTTTGTTAAATATTTCTGCCTACACTCTGCTGTGTCTCTTCCAAGAAATATCTTAGATAAAAGATTAACCTAAGGTCCTTCAAGTCAAAGTGTAAACATGGCTTTCCCAAACGACTTCTTTTGTTCACATTTAGCCTCTACGTGGCATTGAATTGTTGATGTAATGATAGCTACATGTTGGCAGTGATTGAGATTCTCTCTAATGAGCTGTGAAAACAGATTTTCTTAACATTTTTCTGAAAATGGTATTGGAATAGAGGAACTGTTGATTTTAATAATTGATAATCATTGGACTAACATGAGTAATGTGGAATTAAAAGCAACTGTTGCCTTCCTTCTAGATAAAACATCAGCTAAAGGGCTGAACAAAACCTATTAGATGGTGGGGGTTCAGAAAGAGGAGGGGTATTCTATTTTTGCTGAAAGAAGGGTAGTCTTAATTTTGGGGGAAAGCAGGGGAGGGTCTGTTAACTGTCCTATTATTGTAATTCTTTCAAAACGAACATCAAAAACACGACTTGTATGTGTGCTGCAGATCATAAAGGCGTGGCCATATGCAGAGGACAACAATGCCGTTGTGATTTTAACAATTGACGGCAGTATGTATTGTAATACATACTGTATTACACAGTAATACCAACTCCCTCCAATAACTTTCATACAGTCCTTAAGTAAATCCAGTAGTGGCAGAATTACTATTCTTTTTCTATTAGTCCAGTGGATGAAGATTACTCCATGTGACTGAGTTACAGACACACTCTCGTTTGATAGAATTAAAAGTAAACTGAGCACCAAAGGTGGATCTATTAGTCTCACACACACACACACACACACACAGCAAACCACACAGTGAAAATAGATTATCTGTAATGATAATGTGATAAACTGAACTACTGCCAAAATGACTAAATCAAAGTGGATGCAGTGTTTCTCTCCCTGTTCTATTGGGACTGGTAGGCGAGTGAGACAAGTCCATTTATCTTAAATTTAGCTTTGCATGTGGTCCAACAGTCACCTCAAGCTGACACCAAGTCAACGCAGTACAGTACATGTGTGTACGCCCGGTCAGTTGTTGGGAAATAGATTTCTTGGGTGTGTTTGAGGGTGACAAACTGCTGCGGCAGTGGCAGAGTCTTTAAAAAGGCCGCCTGCATTTGTCTTGCAGTCATAACTTAGCACTAAAGGTTTCTACAAGCCAAAATCGATCGATACGGAGGGGGACCATTTATCTGTGGCCGCATATCTGCGCGGCTGGTTGGGACACCGCAGTATCCTAGCCCAGATTAGCAGCATCGATTCATGATAATGATGAGCCCTGGACCGGGAGAGAGGAGTGAACGCAAGGTGTGAGGAAGAAAAGGGAAAGATGAGTAGGAGAGAGAAAGGTAGAAACTGCGTCAACTGAGAGAACTGGAGGGAGGAAAAGGGGCAGGTCTGGGCCAGCTGTTTAGCAAGCAGCTGTGTTGTGGTGAGGGAACAAGCAAAAAAAACAAAAAAACTAACACAAACAAACAGACTATGAAAAATGCAAGTAAGCACACTTACTCCATTGGGGGGATATGACGTCCAGCCCAGCTCTGCCTGAGTCTCTTTAGAATTCAGCAGCACCACTGCAAGAAATAAAGAGGAAAAACAAAGGGTGAGAAATCAATTTAGGAGGGATCAGAGAGCTTTTAGAACGTCTTATAGTATAAATAAGTTTGTCCACAGTGTGTCATGAGCGCACAACAACATAACGCACAAAGAAAGAGTGGTGTCATATTGAAGTCCATACAGTGGATGTGCGACATGACGCGTTACATTTGAAACAATGAAAGATCGACATTAACACTGAGGCAGGCTTGTAGAAATCTGGTGGGGGTGAACATACCCCTAAGTGCATTAATGCAATCTGTCGAAGACTTAAGCTGGAGAGCCATCAAAACAAGCCCAGAGACAAAGAGCGTCCTCGGTGAGCTTTCAGTGGTGCGGCAGAGAAAACGCCACGCTCAAGGGTGTGCGTTCAATGTTTTTCTTTCAGCACCGTGGACAGGGAGCAGAGCGGGCGCCCAGGCTGTTTTCAGGACCACGGACAGCTACACACCGACTAAAAGCAACGTGAAGCCGGAGAAAGCTCTGTGGATTACTGCTTACTGAGCATCAGCTGCTCAAATAAAAGCGAGTGAAAGACAAGTTTCCAAAAAGGGACATCTAAGAGTTGAGTTTACCTTTGCTTTTTTTAGGTGCAAGCATTTCTTGTTTATTTTAGAAGTGTATTTAAGAAGTTACAACAATACCAGTGGAGGAACATACAACTACATTTACTTTATTACTGACTTGAAGTACAATTTTGAGGTAGTTTACTTGAGTATATCCATGTTATGTTAGTGTTTAGGTGGAAATATTGTACACCACTGACAGCTATACTTTTCAGATTAGTACATTTATGGATCTATACTATTAATTACAGTAAATACAATGTAAGCTAAGGCAGAAACAAATGATTTTTTCATGATGAATTAAGCTAACTTTAAACTAAATAAGAGTGATTACACGAACAGGTTTGCCTTCGATTAGTAGTAGTCAGTAGTGTTTTAGCACCTTGTTAAATCCAAAGTTGGCATAGCAACCAAGAAGTTTCATACTCGACGGTATGCAGCAGGCACACATGAAAGCCATCATCAGCACATTTATCTTAATCTATAATGTAATAAACATCTGTAGTGGCATATGGTGAGCAGCATTATCGCCTCACTTTTGAAAGGATTTTGCTGATTAAAGTTACTCATGCTTTAAGCTTGTCTGCTTAAAAAGACCCTCCCCCCCCCGCTCCCAAACACACACATACACACCCCGAGCGCTCTCTCGCAGTGTTCCCAACACAGACAGCCTTGAGGCAATATGAGGTCTGACAGACAAGACAAAGCCATTCCTGTTTTCATCCTTTCAAAATGCTTCTTTCCCTCGTTCTCGTCACTGTGTCACTTGGCTTTAACTTCTGTTTTCTGCTTCGACTTGTAACCACATCAGGAGCCTTGTAACGGCTTCTCCTCGTCCTAAGCAACTCTTGCATTCTTGAAAAAAGCCGCCACGGGACAGATATAACAGCATGGGCGTCCTTGTGAGCAAAGTGCAGAAACCTACACAGTCTGACTCACGTCGTAGGCCGTGTAAGACCTGCCTCGTGCTCTGACAGGGAGGCTACGGACTCTGACACGAAGATGCGCTGAAAGAAAAAGGGAGGTTTTTCGTGCCAAAATACACCCGTCAATACACTGGCTGAACTTTTCAAACAAACCTGATATTACTTGCAGCAAAACAAACAGAAAACTATTATCTAAGAGGGTTCTTACATTATTTTCATCCCAAAGCCTCGACTCCATCTGCTTTAGTGGAGGAATATTAATACAAGGGTTACATGAAATCTACTTGACATGTTCTTCAGTGTTACCACCGTTTGGATAGCCAAAACCCTCAGAGGCCAATGAGAGTGAATAGTTTTTTTCTTCTTTTTTCAGTTAGCTTGAAAAGGAGACACTGGCTCCTTGGCTCGAGTGCGGGGAGGCTTTGCTGGACCATGAGCGATCCTTTACTAAAAACACTTAACTTTGTTGTTTTTGGGTTAACACTGCTGGGTGCCCAAAGCATGGTTCTGTGGTTAGCTGATAACATAGAGGCATTTGGAGAAGATTAGAGCTGGAGAGGCCAAGGGTGGTGGAGAGACACAGAGGAAGGCTGCGGCGGGAGGCGAAGAGAGACGATGAGAGGAAATAATCAGCGGAGGAGGGGGAAGAGAAGCGAGAAAGAGAGGGAAAAAAAGTCAAATCGGCAAGAGACACAAAAAAGAAAAGGCAGAGGGAAAGGAGCACATGAAGTGCAAATAAATGAATACTCCGGGTAATACACAGAGGGATCAGTGTGCCTCAGTGAGCAGTCAGTCGGTCAGTCAGAGAGACTGAGGGCAAAGTTGGCACTATGATCACACGCTGAATACATAAGTCCTGTAATCACAGCCTAGTTAGACAGACTAATGGGCCTTTAGGGGCAGGAGGGAGAGACGGAAACACAGAGAGCGATAAGAGAGAGAGACAAAAAAGTTTAGCAAAGAAAACCAAAGCAGGGGAAAGGAAGGGTCACTAAGAGAAAAGGAGGAGAGGGGGGGAAAAGGTAAAGAAAGAACATGTGACAAAGAAACAAAAAGCTCTCCCTCTCTGCTGCTCGTGGCTCTGACTAATAGCCGTGACACATTAGCTACTAAACACCCCTTTCAAAAGGTTGTTTCATAAATAATTGCCCATCATTATGGGGACAATGTGGATCTGTGAGCCAATTTTGTGAGCCTTTTTTTTTTGTCCGTTTGGCTTCAGCCCTATTAAAAAGGACACACAAGACGTGGCTGACTTTCATCACTAATAGATAAAACAGTCACAATCAGATAACTGATAGGCACAAAGAGTAACAGAGCCTAGTGTGCTTTGGATAAATTACGTGTGGAGCTTAAGTAAAGAGAGCGTGCTTTATGTCAGAAGAACTGGGCATAGATACTTGTGTTATTGATGTCAAATTAAAGATGAGAAGACACAGGAGAGGGAAGAAGAGTATCTAAGAGTTTTTATCCGAAAATCTGAGAAAAGTCTGAGAAAAGTTTTTTTTTTAAAGCTGTAAAATAAAAAATACATGATCAATTACCACGAGAAGGCACGGAAACTCTAATAGTAATGGAGCGCAAGTTATCTTGATGCCTGTCAAACCTTTCACTTTTGCAAACCCTCAGGTTCTAGGAATCACTCTTTGGATGAGAGACATGCAAAAGCTGGCATACAACAGTGAGGCTGAAAGGAATTTGTTGTGCACTAGAGTGGAAAACATCTTCTGTGTTTTTGTTTTAGAAATGAGACATTTATGAGGGCTTTCAGGCTGCAGGATGCATTACGGGAAGACGGGGGGGTCTTTGACGTGAGATTGTAGATTTTAATATATTTGTGTTGTTGCTGCATGTGTCAGACTGCCTTCGTGTATATGTGCTTGAGTGTGTGTAAGGCTTTAGGAGGTGGAGGTTTGAAGGGATTTTTTGTTGCTTTCTTTGTTTTGCAGTGAGGGGTTTCATTAAAAGTGTAAGCGTCTCTCTTTCTGGCTCCCTCCCTCACCCGATCTTTCATCCTTCTCTGGTTTGTGTGATGTATTAATGGAGATGTCACTCGCCCATCGCACATGGATGAGACACAGTGACGGATACGGAGGGAAGAGACAGCTGAAGGAGGGACGTACACTACAGCACTCGGGTCAAGTATTCAACAGAAAGGAGGGGTCACCAGTAGCACTCAGGAAGAGGCAAACGTTAAAAACCGGTGTAGTCAGCGCTTATACAGCGAGGTTTTCCTTTATAGTGAATGACAACATGAAGACAGCTGTCACAGAGGCTGGGTTCAAGGGCTTCTCATTCGTTCTGCTAGAACTAATTATGTGTGCAACTTTGAACTGAGAGCAAAGGCAGACTTCCAAGGCAAAGTGTTTCAACTGAAAGGAGAGAGTGCACACAATTCTCTAATGAACTAAAAAGGTATGTATTAACAGTGTACGTGCAAGGAAATGAGTCTCTGCCGAAACGCTGCTCACAAATATACAATGTCTAACAAAGACAATTTAAATCCCTCCAAGTGAAAGGGGCTCGTTTCATAACTCGCCTTGGTAAATGCTCTATAGTTTCAAGGCAGGATTAGCTCTGGTGTTGGTCGTCCTTGCTGCGACTTGCAGGCAACTTATCAGCCGGGCAGGCCGGGGCTCAGAAAGCTCAACCTGCCCGTAGAGAGAGAACCGAGACAGGGATAAGCTCAGTCCAGAGATGTTCCACTGGGACAGCTATTGCCAAGCCATTACTCTTCTTATACAACAGGAGAGCGAAGGAGAAACTCAAACTTTAAAACAGGCTGTAACACGTAACAGCTGTAGTCTTGAGACTTGACTGCTGTGAGAATTAATATGAGACTTGGCTCCTGAAAGACTTATATACTTGACTTGAGACCTGAAAGACAAAAAACATTAAAGTCTCATTGACTAGGACTTGTCTTTATGACTTAAGACCTGTGTGAATAGCTTCAGACTGGCTTTGACAGACTAGAGACAAGTCAGTGTCTTGAGACTTGACTTGTCTTAATGACTTGAATCTTGATTTGGACCAAAGGATTTAAAAACTGCTGTGATATAAATAAGAAAAGCTGTGAACACAGTCGCTACAAAAGAAGTCATTCATACCGAGAGACAGGTGATGGAGGGAAATGTAAACGAGAAGGATTGAGAACAATTTCCGTAAAACAGTAAGTAGCAGATGTAAAATTAAATATTCACAGGTGTGGACAGCTGTACCAGAGAGTTTTTACAGGGGATAGTTTCTTTATCCCTAAGGAGAGAGACTTCAGAGACTTCACTTTCCCCCTAAACACAAATATCACAGCAGAAGGCTGGGTGGAATATACAATCTTGCTCGAGGACACTAGAGCAGTGGGGCTGGGGGGGGGGGACATGGGACTTGGAGGGCCTGAATCGAAGCACTTCATATGAAGAATGATCTTCCTGTTTGCTACACCACCCTGCTGCTCAAAGACATGGGAGGGAGGATAATATATAGTTCAACAGAAGCAATACAGTAATACTGCTGCAGAACAGATAAAAAAGGATAAATGGATGGGGATATGAAGTGTCACATAAAAACACAAACAGGCACATAAAAGATAAATGCTGCGTATAAACGGACACACACAAATCAGGAAGCAGCACGCACACACACACACACACACACACACACACACACACACACACAAAGCCAGTCATTGGTACCATAATAGCAGTTCTAACACCAGAGCACATTAACTTCAAATGGAGCTCTCCTTTTAACAGAGTCATTAAACTTTCAACTTCGGTAATGTGACAAACTGTAAAGAGACTTGGCTGCCCGCTTTCTAAAGCCCACCTGGCAATTACCTACATGATGCAAGACAATGGGGTTAACGGTTAAATGCTATGATGGTGCAGTGCATGCGTCACTTATCTGTACAACGTGAGAGAGAGTAAAGCTGGATGTTCGGTTTTCGTGTGTGAGGAGGTATATCCTTTGGGCTGATGATAGGTATCAAGGTGCTAATCCTCTCTCAGCTTTGTATGGTACGGTAAAATCCTAAAATCCGTGCTTGCTTGCAGTAGAATTCAATTTCAATTCAATTTTATTTATATAGCGCCATATCATAACAAAGTTACCTCAGGGCACTCAATCACATGGAGCCGGTCGAGACCAACTTCCACACACACAAAGATCCAACGTTCCCACCATGAGCAAGCACTAGCTGGTGTACAGATGTGAAACCAGGCGTTTCGTGGTCATAACTCCTCTTTTGTAGTTTCAAAATAAAGATTTTCTGTGGCCGACTTGGACAGACCAGAAAAAAAAGGAAGGCTGCAGTAACTGAGAAGTGTTTCAACACGTATAAAATCAATTTAACAAAAAAAATGATCTGAAGAAACTTTAGCTATCAAGGCTAAACCTGCATGGAAGCAAAGGGGACTGCTGCTGTACAGAAATCATTGTTTCAACATTTATGAATTTTACCCGAGAGGCAAGGTACAGTACATCGCATGGTATGTCCATGTCCCGAGCAAATAATTTCTCTTTCCAATTAATCAATTAAATCTTCCCCCACCTTCTCTTCCTCACCTCCTCCTGTAATTCACAGTATTTCCTCCCCGTTTCCCCTTCCCTCTACCTCTCTTGCAGTGCCAGTCTTGAATCTGAATGACCACCTGTTAAAACAAATCGCTTCCAGGGGGAATAAAGCAAGTGTGTGTATGCATGTTTGTGTGTGCTCGAGGGCATGAAAGAAGAGAGTCATAGAGACAGCAAAAGCAAAGAGTGAGTGTTCAAGAAAAAAAAAAATGGCAGGGGAGGAAAAAACTAAATTCAGGCGAAGAGTGAGGGCTGACTGTAGAAAGAAAGAAAAAAATGAGAAGGACAGGTTGAGTCAGGCACTAAGGAAGAAAAAGGGATGCTATTAAAGTTATACCTGCTGCTACTGGATAAATACACGCCTGCGAGGTGTTTTTATTACAATATGTTCCCAAGCTCCAAGGCAAATATATTCCTTCCTTTTTATTTCTCAGACAGCCACAGAAAAAGAAATGAGAATGGTAAGTTCGGGAACTAAAGGAAGAAACACGCAGACGGAGTGAAAGCGAGAGACAGAGAAAGAGAGAGAAAGAGAGAGACCGAAGGCCAAAGGAACTTATTTTCATTTGCAGGCTCTTGTAAAAGGTTGTAATTGGTTGTCTGGATTGATATAGTGAGAGCGGTGAGAGGGCTGTCAAGTCTTATTGTTACGACAGACTGGCTCCTAGGTACAGTGCTTTACTGGCAGCTCGGCTGGAAGTCAAACTTCTGCAAAGCAGAATAAGGCAACATACACAGCAAAGACTTGCCTTATAAAACATTTAAGAAAGATATGGGGTGATATATTAATGTCAGATTTAACTCCAAAGAAACTGCACTTATCAAAAAAATGTATCAGGTTACATTTAGGACACCGAAAACCAAAATACCTCAGGTCAGGATCAGGCAAGCCACTTTTTTAGCAAAGAGATGAGCCGTTTAAAAGAACGAGTGGACCATTCAAGGATAACTATTTAAAGGATGGACAGAGTGGTAAGCGAAGGGACAAATGTAGAGACCACTTCAGGAACAGTCACAGCACTAAAAGCAAAAAGGGCTGGAAATAAAAACGCTGGAATATTTCATAGCAGAGATCCACCAGGCAAACATGTTGGGGAAAGAGACTCTAGCAGACAAAGAGAGAAGAGAAGAGATGGAAAAGATGACGAAAGAGTTATGTAAAAAGTCAAAAATAGAGAGACAGGTTTCTTCTCTCGTGGCCTAGCTGCCAATAGAGCATAACAAGTGCAAAATTGGAGTCTGCAGGCCTGGGCGACAAAATGAACACGTCGAGAGGCTGAATCTACGCACATTAAACTGGTTTTGGTCAATTTAAATAACCAAGAGGAAGGGGAACTGACAGACCATATGTATCGTTGCCTCATTTGCATTTAAGGCATTGAACGTGACACAAAATTTTAACTTCTAAAAAGAACAATTTGTGCAGCATCGGTAGTTGTAATAGAGCCAGCAATATGGAGCTCCATTCATTCATAGCCTGTTCCTGCACGATATCCTACATAGCATAAAAACATCCCACCTGCAACAGTCACATTCATTTTTGAGGAGACATTACTTGAGTATGTTCAGTTGAAAGGCTTTGTATTGCGGTATTGTATTACCGCACTCCATTAAACTTGACACACGGAGCTCACAAACCACAATACAGGGAATGCATCTGCGATCACCTCCGGATGAAGGTGTGGCGGTCTGTCACAGTCCTACTAGCCATTCTTTCAATATCAATGATGTGTCAAAAAGTGCAACCTTGCTACCTTAAAACAGTTAAAAATCTTACATTTTCAAAATCAAAAGCATACCCATGACAACAATGTTTTCATTCCACTATTAGACAAGGCCAATAAAAAGAGGCTTTTAGAAAACAATAAGCCTTGAATTGAACTTAGTAAATAAAACACAGGACGCTTCAGTACTACTGTTTTGTTCCCAAAAAAACACCCATTTAACACTGGCACTTTTAAAAAGACGTCACCATCTCCAGTGTATTTTTATTAAATAAAGAGCATGACTTTAATTCCCTCTGGCTTCTGCAACTGGAGATCCATATGTTATGATATGCATTGCCCTCTTTAAGGATCTAACATATGCATATGCCCGGTGCTCAGTGACCCAGCTTTAAATGGGCTCGCATAACATATTAGCTCACAGAGTTCATGGCTACACATGGAGAAGGAAGAGAGCATGATGACTTCATTTTATAGATTATCACAGACGTGTCTCTGAAGATAGAAACACAGTGAATAAGATGTTATTCACACAGAAGGAACTCAAGTGGGATCTGCATGTTTCGACACATGGCTGGCTAATCGGGTGGATCATTTTTGCACAACAAATTGCAACGTTGCGTCATTAAGGTCCATGCCAAATTAAAAATAGCACACTTGCTTGAAAATAAATCTCAAACGGTTCAGAAAAAAAAAAGAAAACTGACTGAAAATGTCATTGAAGGCAGACTTTCAAACTGTTGCAGTGACACTTGTGCGCGCGGACACAATTATTTTCTCTTGTTACAGTGACAAGCTCGAACGTTAACCTTTTATTTGTGCAGAAGCTTGTTTCAAATGTCATAAAAACACAGGGCGTAAAGCAAACGTGGCACGCGTGGCATTCAATCTCTGCACACGCAAACACTGTGTTGTTAGATGCACTTCCACAGGTTAATGCAAGCTGAATGTGTGCATGCGTGCACTTAACATAAGTGCACCTGCATCAGCATGTGTCACGCATGATTGGGCACAAAACTTAGAATGCCAGCCTTTACTGGATACATGTGTGTATGTCTATTAGCTCCCCACCTGCGTGTTTAAAATTCCCACATACGCATGGTTTTAATTCTGGGAATACCTTACTTGCAAGCCTTTCAGAAGACTACTAAATAATAGATGTCTGTATCTTTGCACTGTGCCACTACTTCCTCCATCTCCTCCCTTAGTCTCTCCTCAGTCCAGCCAGTGAGCTAGGCAGCCAGCAGACTGCATTATTTAACCAGACACTCATTCAGGCCGCTATCTTGAATGGAGCCTGCTGGGGCCTCATAGTTTGATGTCAGTGCGACGGAGAGCATAAGAAACTCATGGTAAGACGCGGGAGGCGAAGACAGAAGAGCGTAGTGTGCATGACAAAGACGTTTTTGTTTGGCTGCCGTCTCTTGTCATGTTCATCCTTTGCAACACCCTCATCTGTTGCCCTCTCCTCTCTATTCCCTCAATTTTTCCCCACTCACCTGCCTTCACCTTTTATCACTCAGCCTGCCCTCTTTTTTTCCCCCCATTTGCACCTTTTCTCCCTCTCCCTCACTATTCATGAGGGAGGGAGGAGAGGGGAGTGTAGAGTCGTTACATAAGTGCAGAGGAGCTCCAAGGTTTTGTGCTGACTTTGTTTTCCCTCTGGTTCAATTTGAGAACCACTTTAGATTAAATTAGGTCGTCTTCTTCTACATTCACTTCTCCTCGTCTCTTTCATTCTCCCGCTCCCTGCTTTGGTCTATTCTGCCTCCTCTTTATTTACTGACAGCTGTAAGAAGGAGAAGTTCCTGCAGCGGTGTCGATGTACACAGGGCTGACTGGGGGTCAAGATGTACACACAGCCAACAGGAAATGCAAAAAAAAAGAAGTCCGTGCACCATAACTTTCTTTGATGAAGATACAGTACCCTCAATTTCAGTACACGCATTTCTCATGTTTTTATTGCTTTCCTCCCAGGGTGTTTTTTCCTTACATCCATACCGCCCTCACCCCGGGATTCAAAGTGTCCACCGGGCTACAGAAATAAATGAACGCACGCCACACAGATACTTACAGAGACACAGGAATATTCATTTTCTCCCTCCTATCCTTCCATAGTTGTGCTGAGGTAAACAAAACACACCATCCAGCCACTGAATAAGCAGACACACATTGTTAACCAGAAAACCAGGCTTCAAAAGCAGGCATCTAGAGAGATGAATGTCTTAAAAACAGGTATTGCATAAATTCCTCCATGGGTGAACCAGCAACTCCTGGAGAGGCACAACATTCCTGCTTACAGGGCTTATAAAATGTATGATTTATGCCAACCTAACATCAACAACAGGTCTCATTCTGTTTAACTGTTGTTAATGTGAATAATAACGTCATCATTTTTAAAGATAATTAAAGAAGACATCTACATACAAAATGTCTTCGGATGCTGTTCACTCACTCATCTTTTATTGATGATGACTTTTTACCCACTCTGGAACATGCGAGAACTGTTGGTTGCCGGTTTCTACATAAGAAGCCACCACAGACCAGTGACTGAAAGTATCGGGATAAAAGTTTGTATGAAGCCCCATTATATACACAGGGCTTATCCCAGGAAATTGGTAAGCTGTGATGGTAAGTGGTGCCTCGTCATGCCGCCTCTCGATGCAAACATTAAAACGATGTTAAACGTGTTTCCAACTGATTCTCAAGCTACGTCCAGCCTGGTGTCAGACTCCTCCTCACACATCAGCACCTGAATCTGCCTGATTGGGCTGTTTGTCTCTACGTTTCCCAAGGGGTTTTTTTTTCTCTCCCTCTGACTTCTTGACATGCTGCTCTGATTAATTACTGCAAAGTGAAAGTATGATGCGATCAGTCAACCAATCACCTGCTGAGCTGATTCAGATTAAACCTGATGCATCGCTGCTAGATGACGGTTTACACAATCGCCTCGCTCATTAAATACGTGGCCTGTAAATAAGTGATGAATCGCCACTTTGTTTTCCCTAAAGCTTAATAAGCCTAAAATTATATTCCATATAGTTCCATAAGTTAATCATTTCTTCTGTCAAGCAGAGGCACTGCTTATTTTTAGGCTAGGCAGGGTACCTGCACTATCGCTGCAGGAAACCGTGATATAGTTAATGAGTTTATTAACTATAAGCAGATAACATCAACTGCCAGGGGAGGAAAGAGGGCTATGTATTAATATAATGGCTACACTATATCAATTCTAAATGTTTCTATAAACTTTTTCTGGTCATGGTATTTCTCGTTAGAAACACGTTCAACAGCAATTGATTGTGTTCAATGATAATGTTGATGTGACTTTAAAAACACATTTTAAAATCCCAACAAGATGCTCATTCCCATGTGACCAGCATTGCTGTCTTGGTCGTGTTGCTGGGTGATCTTATGTAAACTCACACCCGTCACCCAGCCAAGCTCAACTCCGAAAACTTGGGTGTGATTGTTATTTGTGCCTCTACACGCCCCTTCAATCTGAGGCCCTGTGAGATATGTACATAATCTGAGCCCCATGATTGACAGTTTCCCCTGAGGGGGGGGGGGACCCATAGGTACATATTTGCATGCATATATAAAATCACACACACAGTAGATGCACATATTCGCACTCTGTGCATCATTACCTTGCTCTCAGACTCATATCTTGTCTCACCCGTACTGTCCCCTGCCTCCCTGGGCAATAATGTAAAAGACACTTGCTTCTATATAGGCCAGCTGCTGCGTTACCTTCCATCCTCTAATGGTCTCACATCAACTAATTTCAAATAACCTCGATCTCACGGCCACGACAGCAGTGTAATGTTTTCAAAAAGCAGCAGTTAAACTAGGTTAATACATATGCATTAGCCATCTGGTGAGTATGTCAGTAAGAGCAGATTATTATTTCACATTCAAGAATGAGATGACATCATCTTTAAGCGTACTTAACTTTATGCTTAAGCCTAGGTTTAGGGTGTGTCCTCCACTGATGCCATAAATCACATAATGCATATAAACACACAAGAATATCTGGGAAAATCCCCTGATTCAGTGACAATACGTTTTGAGAATGACACTCATACTACTTAAATCCAGTACAGTCTTTATTAACAGCATGACATTTAGACATTTAAAGGATTAGTTTGTATAATTCACTGAGGGTATTTCCGTATATTTCCACAGAAAACTGTCCAAACTGTGAGCTGTGGATCATCCTGTTCATTTTGACTTCTCTATAGTCATTTTTTGATCTTTTCAGCACCACAAACACAACTTCATTCAGTTGTATTGGGTTGCAGCTCAGAAGATATATCTATCTATCTCTGTGTGTGTGTGTGTGTGTGTGTGTGTGTGTGTGTGTGTGTGTGTGTGTGTGTGTGTGTGTGTGTGTGTGTGTGTGTGTGTGT
>JAVQJD010066856.1:0-45600 GCA_036023655.1 Nannoperca australis | reverse complement strand
ATCAGATACACAGTGAAGTACACCCACACTGCTAAAGCTCACACATGTTAATTGATTAACCAGGGTGCCCTGGATGAGGTTTGACAAAGTATCGGCTGAAGGCGGCAGTGGCTTTCCTCGTGCCTGATAATAATTGATGAATGACTGTGGTGCAGGACACTGACAGCCTGGTTGCCTGGCCTTTTACCTTCTGCCAGCTCAACCCTTACATGTGTGAAATAGCCAATTACTCTGACGCCTATTGAAAGTAATAGGCTGATGAGCAAATGGCTACTGTGGGACGCTGGGGAGCCTTGTAGAGGGAGGAAGTTCTACCAAGAATAACTGCCGCCGCCCCTGCCGGGCCTCCCGGCTACTGTGCACGCGGGAGAGGAAAGAGTCGGTTAGGTGTTTTCTCCACCTAACCGCGGTATCCCCATGTCGTATTGACTTAAAGTTTGTGATCCATGATACAATCATGTTATACAGCAGCTAATTTACAGGAATAAATCCTCCTTTTAGAGGCTGTTAAATGGATAATGGAAACAGCAGCAGCCATACATTATCAGGGAAGCATTAAACACCATTTTTGCTGCGGAATGGAAAGTCATATGCTGCGTGGCGAGCTAACACTAGCCAGGCATAGAATATTGACAGAACAATCCATCTTTATAAAAGACAGTGAACAATTCCAATCTATTTTCTGGAATCACATTATCAGAGGCAATATATGACTGCATCTAAATATATACAGGAGATGTGTGTGTGTGTATATATATAACGGGTGAGAGGGGGAATCGGACGGGGTGTTCGTCTACAGTAAAGCATCCCAGATAGAAAGGCGAGCAGTCTCTCTTCATAATTGGACAGGTTATTTTTACACAGTGCTGACGTCTTAGGCTGCTTGCTGACATGTGTAGCCATATTTCTCTCCAACATTCTCTTTCACTGTCTCTCCACGCCACCTCCGTCACCACTCCTCGTGTGCACTCTGCCCTTCCTCCATCTCCATCTCTTGCTCCACCCCCATTCATCCTCATCCTCACTCTTTTGTTCACTTTTACACTCTCCAGCACCTCTGGTTCACCCTCATCTATTGTTTTTCCTCTGCAGCATTTTTCAGTCTCCTGTTATTCAAACAAAGTGTAATTGACTGATGTTTAGGAGCGCCTTACTCTGAAAATAGACACTGATTGGACATGGCTTGTTCTCCATGTAAGCAAAGCCATTCACTTTCTGCTAATTTAATTCCAGCTAGACTCCCACCCTAATCTATTGCTGCTTCAGTTGGAGGCAAAAGAAAATTGAATCCAGACATGGTTATAATGCAGCTCTTTATTTTGTTTCTTTAGATTTCTTATTTACTTGCCTTGCAATTAATTAATCATCAAACTCATTAATGTGAATCTCTAAACATGACAACATTTCTCTTGTTTCTCTTTGTCTCATTATCTCTCAGGTCTTGATAAAAGAATGTCTCCAATGTGTTTTCAACAAAATACGCATTTTAACTTCATTTCCCATGTGCACAAACTCCTGAAGGCATTTCATGTCTAATCCAATCATGCCAATATGAGCTCTGTTACGTCCACTTAAGAGTTCAAAGACTAACCCTGCCTGCCCTTGGCATAAGTCTGACACATGGGTGTATTGGGCCCTCCCCTGCATCACGCCAGCCAATGGTGACGGATGACCTGTAATACATCACTGAGCTGGAGCTGGGTGGGTGGTGGACCTGAGTGTCAGGGTTCTTTTCAGCTACTGGTCTCTCCACAAGTAATTGGAGTTTTAAAGAAATTAGCTCATCACTAATGCATGCAGGCCATATTGCGTTGTACAGAATGAAGGAAGCGCTTTACTCTAGTAAGGGAAGGAAATCCATGCACAACACATGGTACAGAAAAAAACAGGAGGACAAATATGTCTTTGTGGTAGGGCTGGACAAATGTATCTAATATCCATCCTAATAAATGGCATGGTTATGCAATATTCCTTTTCTCATATTGGTTTACTTTATTTGAAATATTGATAACTGCAGCTTAAAGGATTCTGGACTTCTGGACGGGACTTTTCTCAGTAAAATTTCATGGGATTTTGATTATTATTAAAAAAAGGTCAGAGATTCACAATGTTGGTAATATCAGTCAGCTCATCTTCCAGCCCTACTTTGTGGTATAGACTAATATCTGTAGTCTGATAGTCATGTAAACAAACACGTCACAGTGCTTTAGCAGAAGCATGATTTCACTGGCCAGAGTACTGTGATTTGATGGCTTGTATGCCTCCTGGCACTATTGGCAGTATATCTATTACTGATGGCGTGATTGACACGTGCAATGGTGCCTGGGATTGGAGATGGCTGTACAGAGTATTGGTGAGAGGGAGAGTTGTGTTCCCTTCATTAGACAGGCTGGGAGAATGCCCTGTTGACCCCACACTGACCCCTCTAACACAATTACGGACCACAGGCCTGGCGCCGGTTATTGATGCCCATCACTGACATGAGCAGCTGCATAGAGTTATGGTCTCACTCACTAATGTGAGCCATGGTGTGTCAGACTCACTGAACTATGGAAACACATTAAAAAGGAAAAGAAGAGTACACATCCGGTGTGACTCATTGATTTGCATTCTGTTACTAAAAGGGTTTGGGAAAGTAGGATCCATTTTAAAATGTACATTTTATTTATTTTGTATAAAATGTCAGAAAATTGATATAAATTGAGCCTGACTTTTCTTGGATTTTGTGAGAGATTTAAAAAATGATAACACTTTCTTTTTTGTTTTTTTAAATGTAAAATTGGACTATTTAAAGGTTGTGACCAAGATATGTACTCTGTAGTACATTTTATAGTTGAAATAAAATGCGTGCTGCAAATATCCCAGCAAATCTTACAAAATGCACTGGAAATTAAATTATGATCAATATAAAAACTATAAGCCCCAAAACAGCAAAATTATATTAAAGTTGGGATGATGATGTTGAAATGTTGTAGTCTGTGATGTGTGTAAACCTGTAGTTGACAGTGTTGACAGTGAAAATAGTTTGTCAACAATGACATCTTTATATCTAAATTTATACGTATTATTTACCAGACTTTTTCTGTTTATGCCCTGAAAGTTTTTTTCCATCCAGTATTTATGTCAACATATGGAACTTCATTTAAGTATATCTTTGGAGTAGTTTTACTACATACTGTGCATTGATACTAATATATCTTTGACAAATAAAATCACCCAAGAATATTGGCCCAGGTGATAGCTCAGGAAAGATGCCATCACAATTTCTTAGAGCCCAGGGTGACATCTGCAAATTGTTTGTTTTGTCCGTCCAACAGACCAAAACCCAAATATACTAAATGTATAAATGATATAAAACAGAGAAAAGAAGCAAATCATCACATTTGAGAACCTGAACCAAGTGAATGTTTGGCATTTTTCTTGATAAAAACTATTGACTTACAATCAAGTTGTCAGTTTTCTGTTGATCGCTAACTAATCATTGCACTCAAGTGCTGTATGAACAAAATCAGAGGTGCTTTTTCTAAATTCGGATTGTTCTGAAGTGTTAGGAAGGTACCAGAGGATTATTGCAGCCTGATTGGAACAAACACCTGAGAGGATTCTCTAAAACAAGAAAAAGTGCTATTTGTTGGATCTCACTTCTGTGATATGAGCCTCTCTGTCTCGCTTTACTAGCTATAAATGTGTGTGTGTGTGTGTGTGTTGGAACAATGCTCAACCATACCCTGTTGTGTTTGTGATGTAATATCCTGGGCTAGGAGTGTGGTGTAAGGGAAAAAAAACAACCTGCTGCTTTTGGTTATCTTCTCATTTTTCCCTCAGCAAGTTGGCAATAAGCCAACATTCAGCCTATCGATTTTCTCCACATCCTCTTGTAAAATGAAACCTGAAATTGTTTCCCTCCCCCCTTCCTCTCTCACTTTGCAGGTTGTAGCTCTCGACAAACTTTGCAGCAGGTGATTTATATAATGCTTCTCTTTTCGAGCCTTGGGTAAGCAGAAGGTATATTTTCACCACGCGTGTTTTTACATTGTTGTGTCTTTGGCTTGGCGCCATTATACCTGCCTAGTTGCACATTGGCAGTACCTCTGCATATCTTATGGCTCTTGATTCTAAATTGACCTTAGGAATCCCTCTTTTCTACCTCTCAGGGGTAATGGTGGGGAGGCCCTGTTAACGAGCCTTTGTCCCTGCTCACTGATGGAGGGCGCAAGGCTCTGGGAAAGTGGCCTATGTGATTAGTAAATTGTGGTTAATTAGATAGATGGAAGGGTCAGCGGCAGAGATAAAGTCAAGGGAACCACTGAATGATGGGGGTGTCAGCTGATACTAATAAAGGGAGAGTGCTCAAAATAGCATGGAGTCTGTAATAGCCTTTAATAGATGGCAATTAAGAACTATTAAAAATGACCAGACAAAGGCAAAACTGTGCTTAGCTGTCAGTTAATCCGCAGAACCCCTACAGTTTGTGTAGTAAATGTTGAGGAGTCGACCGATCTGTTAACTCTTCAGTGCCAATAAGAGGAGTCAATGAGGTGGACAACTATCTAATGATACCTGCGCGATCTGCTGGAAATGTTAATGTGAGAGGAAGATTGAGTGGCAGCACTGAACGATGTTCAGCTCAGAACGGCTCAGTTGTTCAAGTTTTCATGGTCGGAGCATCAGTCTAATTCATCCAATCAAAAGGAGGAGGTTATGTAGGAAGACAGGAGGGGCTGATGATATGGGTGGAGGAGGAGAAGAAGATGAATCATAAATATGATCCGAAGTGAAGAGATTAGATCCATATCAAGGAGAGCATGCGGCGGATCTATCTCCACTATCACACATCCGCCCCTTCTCTGGCTTTTGATTTATGTTGTAGCAACATAAAGTCCGTGTAGGAAAAAAAAAAAGGATTTGGCACTTGTTTATCTCCAAACGATGGAGCACAGTCCGAGCGATTATCTGACACACCTTATTTTAGACAACTCAAGGAGACTCCTGGTGTGGTGGGTCCTGCTGTTTGAGGAGTTTGCCCTCTGCCTGGCTTGGCTTGTAGCAGGTGTGTGCTGGTTCCCTGTGTTGGCTATGGATGACCTCCCTGCACTAGGATTGGGCAATTAGTCCACAAAATGGCAGACAGTAAATCTCCTGCGGGAAGGGTTTGGCAGGGGCACCCCGAGGTGAGCTCGGCAACGAGGAATTAAACACACAGTATTAGCTAACAGCAGTTTTATGATGTGAGGAGCAGAACAGGGTGAGGAAAGGGGCAAGGATGCTCCTCTGCAGAAACCATCGAGGGAGCTGGGTTGTGTACCGCTGTTGTGCTTTTCAAGATCAGGGTCCCTGTAAATGTACCATATAATGAGGTTCATTATAAAACACTGACCACAGAACTGCATCAGATTTGCTGAGCTAAGGCAACTAAACACAGGTGACCACAATATGAATTACATGTTAGCGTGCTAGTAGTATAAGACAATGAACATTCATTAAAATTTCCAAATACTGACATACTCGATTATCTGTTATCTGCTATGTTTGCATATAATTAATTGAATTAATCATTTTTATTATCAGTTAATATGTTGATTCTTTTGTCAATTCATTTATTCATCGTTTAGTTTATAAAATTGTGAAAAATGCCTTGTCTGAAAGATATTCAAATACCAATCATCCACAACAGATCATATCAGCAAATCCTCACATTTGAGAAGCTGGAACCTGAAAGTGTTGACTTGATTATTGATTTTATTAATCATTGATTTTAATTAAAGTTGCTGATTGAGTTTCTGTCAAATTTTTGTACTTCCTGTAAGACATTCATTTTACTTGTGAAGTCTTGAGTCCAACTCTTTTTTTTTTTTTTTTCAGTCACATAGTCACTCTTCAGTCAATTTCATGGAGGCTTTAAGACTTTTAGGATTTTTCCTTTTGGGCTCATCACCTTCTAATATGACATTCAGTGAAACCATGGCGACTTGACAGATTAATTTCTGTCTGTCCTGTTCTCTGCTCGTCTCTTTCTGAAGAGAGATGTCAGTTGAACCTTTTCCATTCATTATTTATTATCTTATGTGACAGCAAAACACGTAACATGAGCCAGCAGAAAAGTCCCGTGGGTTAAACTTACTGGGCACTTTTGGGGTATGACCAACTGATAGAACCTTGCTAGCCTAACAATCCATACTATAATTAATACAACGTATAAATCTATATATGTTAGTGTGTATATGTAATTCAAACAATGCAATCAATGATCAATATGCTTCATATACACAGCGGTATTACAACAATTTAATGGGTATGTGTAGCAATAATATATTTCCACAGGAACATTCCCATGTATCCGTGTGATTTGGTAGAAAACATTCTCGGCTGCCTTTTCAATGGGGAAATCGGGGGGAAAAAATGCATCCAACGGGCAAAATCTAGATGGTGGTGGTTTCTGAGGACCAGAGAGTTTGCTGTGAGCTTATTGAGGAGGGTTTAGAGAGCATGGAGAGCCCCCTGACAGATAGTGTTGCCTCCTTCCTCATAACCATTGGCTGATTTGTGAATATTGTTCCCCTTTGGTTTAATCTGCCGAGTGCTGTGAGGCAGAAAGTATTCCCAGAAGGCTGCTGGAGGGGGTTGTTAATTTATCTCCTGTGTATTAATAGTGAGTATCTTGGCAGGAGAGTGCACCCCAACCTTCTGCTCGCCAAAGTAAACAGGGGAAACATTGAGCTGTGTTCACTCAAAACCTTGGGATGGACTCTATTAACGATGAGCTGGGCGATCTGAGGGCATGTTTGAGCTTTTATTATTCACCCTCCCACAATTCCTCATTTATCCAGGGATACACAGTCACTTATCCACTTGTGTGTCACTGTAGGACTACACTGATGGGGTCACCTGGACCGTAGGCTCTATACTGCAATATCTGGTCAACAATACACTGAGCTGATTCCTCGAGGGCGTGCCACCGGACAAAAGACACATTTGTATTGTATTTGGAGGGTGTGAAGTCCTGTGATGCTTCAGTTCAGGGTCACAGCAGATTTGTTGCTCCACGCGAGTGGTGAGGAGGCCCTGCAGCTATTCGAGGTCCATCAAGCATAACAACAGACAAATCAATAAAACACCACGTCCAAGGTTTATAATCTCATTAGATGGCCGCTACTAAGAAATATGGCCTCGTGATTATGCAGTACATTTTGTCCGCAGTGTGGATTTAGAGCTCAGATTTTATTGCATGTTGTCCTGATTGATGCTTTTGTGTATGTGAAATGTTTTGATGCTTCAGCTGTTGTGTGACTGTGTGTATGTAATGTAATGTAATATGTAACTGCAAATCTTTTCCAAGGATTTCAAATTTTGTTGTAAAATTTCAAACTTTCTTGTCTCACTGATCAAAGGTCCAACTTTGTAGGTCAGTTCTTTTCAGTCGAATACTGAAAACTTCTCTGAAAGGGTCGGTTGTGTGTGTGTGTGTGTCTGTGTGTGTGTGTGTGTGTGTGGATGGGGGGTGTAACCTGGCTGTGCCTCCAGCAGAAAGGGATTTTTTTTTTTTTGCAGAAGAGTTCTTTGTCATTAGCTCTGTCAAACTGCTGGAGTTGCCATGGTGACATGACCAGGTTCAGAAAACCCCACCGTGGAGCAACGTCTGTGGACCCCCAGACACTTTATCATCTGATAGTCAATCATTTTATGTGCTGATTATAACTGGAAAATCAGCGACTATCCTTTGGGATGTAGAGCGCTGGAGAGACAGACAGCAGGAGCGAGGAGTCGACCCTGTTTATTTATTTGTGTCTGTGTTCTGCATCCAAGAGTGCAAATCAACAGGGACATTTATATTTTACTTGATAATATCCAAGATTAGGTGCAACTGAGGACACTCTCTGCCAGTGCAAAAAGTTTTAAATGACACAATCTAATTTAGTGCTTTTCACGGTACATAAAATGGAGAAGTAACTGTGTCAGGTCTCTATTTGATATTCTCATTGTGAATCAGTTTGAAATATTTACCTCATTTGGTATTCTTTGATCAAGATAAAATCCTTGTAGACTTAGATATGCCAACATTAGTCTGTTCTGTTGCGGAAACAATCAGACATTTCTATGGTTTGTGAAAAGTTTTTTTCCCATGTCTTTTGTAGACATCTTCAAATGCATTGTCACTGTTGATCAAATTGTCCCTCTCTTCAAAATGAAATGTTATTATCTATCCCTCTATTGATTATTTTCTGAGTGTATTTAGTCTATAAAATGTGAGAGAATTGTGAAAAATGCCTTTTGCGTCATCTTCAAACTGCTTGTTTTATCCATCCAACAGTCCTAAACCCCCAAATATTCATAAAATGGTTACATTTGAGAAGCTGGAAACCGAAGAGAGTTACATTTATTTTTGCTTCATAAATGGCATAAGCTAATAACTGAACTTTAACAATTCACTTTCTGTCAACTGATTGTTTAAGCTCTTGGTTATTTCCTTTAGTTGGAATCTTGACCTACAGTTTTTTTGTAGTAAGTATGTTTATTTGGAACAAAAAATCTACTTATTATTATTATTATTATTATTATTATTATTATTAACACCAGGCACTTACACGAGCAACCACTTTTGCAGAACAACAGCAGCCACCAAAAGTGTCTCCCTCATAATTTCATCCCAACTCGCACACCCACTGTAGATTAGACAATGAATAAATAAAACCAGTGAAAGGTGAAGCTCATCTCATCACTATCCTGTGTGTGACAAGTGAAGACAAAGAATTTACATAAAATTAACTCCTATTTTTATAACATGGTGCTGTGGTGCCTTTCTGGCTGTATTTAATTCGTTTAAAAAAATGGGATCTTTGAGCCAGGAGGGAGGAAGGGGATTAGGGCACGTACAAATGCATAAATGTCTTCTAATAGCAAATCCAAGATGCAAAATTCAAAGAATCTTCCCTAATTGTTGAAAGGCCCTGGACCCCAAAGGTAACTAAAAAAATGGCAACAAGGGGATGAGGTTGAAAGAAATGTTGTGCCTTAGACATCGTGAAATAAAGTGACATTGACGGTGTCTAGAAGCAAGAAAAGAAGAGATGCGTATGGTTTGACCGACAGATTTCACTCCTAACTCTTGCCTTATTTCCTCGTTTGCCTTATTTGCCTTCATATTATCCAGATGTGTTATGTATGAAATGGGTTTTTGAGACAACAGGACATGCATTTAAACATGGATTTATGAAGTGCCAAGTGATTGGAAACATAGCAGACTCCAGTGTGCTACAGGACAGGAGGCTGTGTTTGTCGTGGCCAATGCTGAAACATTATCCGTCGGACACTATCTGGTCCAGTCCCATAAATTGGCGTGCCAACACACCAGCATACAGCACAGCATATTAAATCACACACAATTCCCTCTCCCTCTTTCCTTTTGGTGGTCGTCTGCTCTTGTTTTCTTATCAGGAGGAGAGAAAATAAGATTCCTGCCCCCTGGGTATCATCATAATTCCAGACTAATCTGTGTGCTGAAAAATAAGCGTGTGATCCATCTGCAGGTCTGTTATTACCACTGGATCTGTAGCCATTCTCATTCTGGAGCATTGCAGTTTAGGTAAAGGTTTTAAAGTGACCCCCAAGCTTTCTCCCACCCGGCATGGGCAAAGAATAGAAGTCACTAAGAACACAGCACATAGGAAATGAAGGTGTGTTTGTGGACCCACCAGGTCAGCTGACGCGCTTGGAGGAGCACAATAAGCAAGCCCATCACACCACAAATTATAGAGTACATGAAGGGTGCCGGAAGAGGCCCGCTGCTACATTTATGTAGAGCAAACACAAATGACTCTGCAGATGCCAACGTCTGACTAGATTGAGATATACTTATTTTTTGTTATTTTTTTTTTACTTTTTCTAAATGTTGTTATTTTTGCCTCGCTGCTTTGGAGCAATTGGGAAAATTACATATGGTGATTTTATTAAACCTTAATACCAGAGTCATATTACCAGTGCGCACTGCAGACTGGGCTATTACTTTACAGATTGAAAATAAAATGGCAGTTCAGAGCAAAACGTCTGCATCAATTTCCTTTTATTAAATCGTTTTCATCATTATGTAACTTTTATGATTGAGTCTCGATGCCAGAAGAAGAAAACACTGATTTTCTTTTTTTTTTGTTACTTTGTTTGTTACTCTGAAAATACTAATCTACTAAGGAGGCAGACATGCAGAAGTTGTTGTGAATGACCTGCATAGTAAAACCATATACGCTCAACACTCCTAATGTCAGCTGCGTTTTGTTTTTGTTGTTTTTTCATTTGGAGGCTTATGGCTTACCTGTATATTTACTCATTCAGCAGACACAGAGCAACATTAGCATGTATTAGCTCTGTTTTGGTCTCCAGCAACTCCTTAAAGATTTTTGAAATATTTGAAAATATTGCTAGGTGTAAAATTTCTTTCTTAGCCAGTTGCTAACTTTATCTGCCTGCTGTTTGCTGCTGGGCGGCTAGCGTAGAGGGTTTATCAGAGCTTTTTCAGATGAAACTGCTGCCTGCTCTGCAAAACAAGGTTTTTGCGAGTACCCAATCTAGAAAACCAAAAGGAACAAGTGAGTAGAGACGCATAGAGCGGCAAAGTCAGGTGATAATATTCTGTGGGTTTGTCTTTCACATCACATATAGTAATTTGATCTACTGTTGATATTAAGTTGGCCCAAATGTATGCTTGAAAATGTTTGCCTTGTCCTTTCTTCAATATCTTGTATTATTATTAGGAATTGGGAGAGCAATCAACTGCTGGTTGTGCTTTATGTGACTTTGCCTCAACATGACATTGGGAGAGAACATGAGGACGCTGTTATTGTGTCCCCGAAATGAGATGACCTGCTGGTGACATTGCCTCAAAAAGGCCTTGCGTAGGAGACAATAAGAGACTGCAGGCTTTCTGTTTATGCTGGAATCAGCATAAAACTTGAATAGATGGAGCTGAACAGGTTGGTGTGGAGTCTAACCCGTTTGCCCTCTGAGCTGATTGTCTCGATAGATCTGCTTTCTCTCTTTAAGAGCACAAAACTCTTATCCACAATCAAAGGTGTATTGACTGTGTATTGATGAGTACACCGCCAGCAGTGGGCAGACTAAAATCAATGACATGCCTGTTTGTCGCTTGTTGTCAGTAAGAATTGCCACCTTAAGCTTCTGTGATAAAATCCCCAAATTGAATAACCCTTCTTTACTTGCTCTGAAACATACATGTTTTAAATATTTATAGTTTTAATTTCTGGATCCACCTCTTATTTAAATGTATAGCAACAGGAAAGCCATTAAATCAATAAGTTGAGTTTATTGCAAATCTGCAGAACGATGATCTGAGAGATGATCATCTTTATTTGGGACGAGGAAGGCTTGTTTTTCACTGACTCCACCAAAATCATTTTAGCCCTAACCCAACTCTAAGAAAATGTAAAATACCTGCACCACTGTCTGCTCCACCCCTGCCTTCCTTGAACATGGAACAAGATTAAATTTCTTATCTGAAACATAAATCCATTGATCCTAGATGATTCTATCGCAGTATGTCCCTGATTAAAGTATTTATTGTAGTTCAAGACCTTCTTTCTTTTCCTTCCCAGTGGAGGTTTATACAGTTGGTGGGGATCTCTCTCGTCTTGTTACTGTATGTCAGATAATATAATAAAAAGGGTGGAGCCCAGCACACAGAGGGATTGTATCCGTCCACAAATATCATTAAACACCTCAGGCAACAGAAGCAGGTAGACCTATGGACCTCTAATGTGTCTCTGTTAGATCTACAGATACACGACGATGCATGCTTCACAGCTATGCTTTTTTTATGCTCGAGTTCTCTAGCATCTGAAACGATTACTATTCATCACAGGGGGAACCATAACGACCAGCAAAGCTAAATATAAAGGAGCCAACATTTTCACCTTCGTTTCCCCAGAACTGCAGGGAGGCTGGTGCAGCAGAAGTGCAGGATGTCCTGAGGGTATCCCGCAACACAGGTGGTGTCGGGGTCACGGCTGTCATGCGGTTGTGAGTGTGTACATAGCAGCAGTTGGTGCACAGCACACACTCTGCAAGCCTGGGGATGATTGAATATGAAAGCAGACAGAAAAGTCCAGCAGAGCAGGTAACGGGAACGTCCTGTCTTTCACTCACCGCTCCCCTCATTGCCCTCTTCTCCTGCAGCTTAAACCGTCAAACTGTATGTTTCCTCTCTGAAAAGGTCACTACACCTACATGTGTTAAACCGATGGTGTTTATTGCTCAATTGCAGAAACCACACCCGGTTCACAAATAATAGGCATTTCTGACAGGCTGGGAGTGCACAGCTAAAGTGTGATGAAAATGTTATTCCAATAAAGAGTGAGTGATGTGGATATTTAGGAAACTATGTATCAAAATGAAATGAAGTTTTCCTCAGCCTGTGAAAATGGTTGAGTAATTTCTTCTGTGGTTTTGGAGGGAGCTTTATCATGTCTGAGAAAATTACCCTCACGTTTGGATTGGATTACAAAGTTCTAACAGCTAGCCTGTGATACAAAGGTTGTGTGGAATTTGACAGACATGGGTGTGTATAGACGTTATTGTTGCATTATGGAGCTTTAATGTAGTGTATGCACATCCCAACATGATATCAGGTGCGTAGAGGGGAAAAAAAGGGGAAAAAAACAATCAAGAAAAAACCTTTGTGTGCCACCGTTTGTTTGTGTAATTTATTGTTTTATTGACTTGTGTATAGAACAGTGATGGGTCCTCTGTTTGTGTAAAACAGTCTTTCCCAAGTCTAACATGTAACCTTGTTAATTATATTTTCTAACTACATCACTATATTCAGATGATCTCTCAGGGAGTAAAGCATTTGATTGCACCCCAGCATTGATATGATATTGATATCTAATCTCTTTTGTGTTGTACATGTTGTAAATGATTTGATTTATTGATTCTCACCTGAGTTTAATCAGGTGAAGTCTATATATAAACACCATAAATATTAAGCAAATTGCCACGATATATAAACTGTACGGAAAAATCTAATACTGTTTATATATTTCTATCATCTCACAAGATGTGTGTGTGTATATATATATGTATACACACACAGTATTGTCATGTGGCTCAACCTTAATTCCGATCATACATGCTCCATCTAGACGCAGACAATCTCTGGGGTAATACTGTAGGTTTACGCAGTGCTTGGAGCTCGTCCTGATCCCACAGACAGACATTTTCACTCTTGCCTTTTGCTATTTTTCCCTGTTTAAGCCAAAAGCTTGGCATATGTCACTTCCATAGCACTATCACAGTCAGATAGTGAAAAGCTGGAGCTTCCTGTCTGATGTGCACTTTGTTTCATCTTAATGCAGACAGGGGGGCATCAGGGTTAACCAGATTTCTTGTCTGTGTTGCGTGGTGTGTGTACCAGTATGTCATGTGCTGCTTTGTGTATAAGTTGAGGAAAAGCTCCTTGGAGGTGGTGTGATCTCTCAGGAAGAAGGCTCATTAGTAGCAAAACAAATTTCATAAGAATGTCAAGCACACTTTGTTAGAATTTACCTTTCACATGTCACCGTTAATTTGCGAGGAATAGCAAAGAGAATTTGTGCCTTGCTCTTAAAAAATGTCTAGGTTACTAATATCTCATTGCAGATTATTAGCGAGGTATACATAAATATGGTCATACTATTAGATAAACATACTAATTACAGGGTAAAATAACTGAATGTGGTATCATGGAAGGCAGCCCTGCAATGTGCTATTTTTATCCATGGTCATGTTCCCACATGAATTAAAGATTCAAGCCTTTTTAATAATTTATTGTCATTGAGAAAGATGTTTTGGTTGGTTTCCCACGGTCTGGCCGCGCTGGCTTTGAAGCACCCACCTGTGCACACTGGGCCAACTCCCATCAAAGCTGTCATCAGAGGAGCAGGCTCCGACGATGATTCATTCACAAAAGGGCCTCATTTAATTACTCCCAAATCAGGTCACACAGATACCCAGGAGGAGCAGCTGCTATACAGTGGCAGTGGGCGATCAGATCTGATTCACACGTCACATCACAAACCACACTCGGATCCCCACGGCTCTCCGATCACGTGAACAGGGTTTCAATCTTCAGTGCTCACACCAAAGAGATTTCTTCCCACCTGGTGTGTCAGAGCGCGCCCTAATAAACCTGTTTATGTATTAAACACTGCAGGGACACTTGATATTCCTGACAGACATTGCCATAGACAAGTACTCACTGCAATAACTGCTGCTTATTAAATCTCCAGCTCTTTTCAGATGCTCTCTTGTTTGTTGTCACGGTTACCCTAAGCTTACACAAGTGATGGAGTACAGACATCTCTTCCACTAGCGGCGGCTGATCCCCTCTACTCAGGCCCAAACCTAAGCTTTTGTGTCTGTTAGATTAAGTAATACTCGTCTCATATTTGTGATATGTGAAATATCAGCGTCTCAGATGACGAGCGTCTTCTTTCAAGTAGGCTGCTGCCAAAGAGCTTCTCGGACAATAGCAATGATTGGCAGCCACAATCTTATTGAAAAGTTGCTGCCAGAATGGAAATGAAAAATTCATTCCATATTTTACCATTTTTAAAAGTCATTCAGATGGGATGCATGTCAGATGGTTGAACCTGGAGTGGAATATTGAATTGTTCCAACTTTTGTGCTCTGGTAGGAGGTATTTATCCCTTGACAAGAAATCAATACAAATACAGTTTGTGGGTACTGATTGTGATTTCATATTCTACACTGGCAGCGTCCTCATCAGTTGTGTTGTTGTTGCTCATTTAGTTGTTGTATGTGTGTATGCACTGTGCATTTATGTGACAAGACAGACACTCTACGGCTGTGTGAGGCTTTACAACTCGGACATATACCTACATTACACACCTGGCTGAAGGTTATGCCTCCAGGTTTAAGGTGAGCTCAAATATCAGTTTGTCAGAAATGCAATTGAAGAAACCTCAAAATACACCCATCGTGGTGTGGATAAATCGCTTCTCCATGTCCAGCGATGTGAGGCCCATTAACTGAGAGAATGAACACGATTGAGGACCTGTTTCTACCTGAGCAGGCAAAGGGCAGACCGAATGATAAACGACTACTGGACAGTAGGAAAAGGACAGTGGGGAAGACGTAAAGGACAAGAGAAGGAGACAGAATTAGTGGTCGTCAAAATGAAATACAGACATTATACACAATAGCTACTTTTATTTTCCATGCAAATGTTAAACAATAAAATGTATTGAGTACGTTTCTTATATATCTTTATATAACCCTGATCACAACTTCCACATAACAAGTCTACCAGGAACAACCAAAAAACTATTGATACATCCAGTACAACTTCACCTTGCCAGAAAGTAAATGGTTTTACTAAACCTACCCATGTGCCAATCTTGCCCTCAGGCCACATTGGAATTGCACTCAGGTAAATTTACCCTGTCACAATGTAAATCCCAGGAGCATAAAGCACCTCAGGAGAGCTTTCATCAGTCTTAATGCACTCTTCAAAGAGCATCTTTCACTCTGCAAGTCCCATCAAGAGGTGCTGCTTGACCGCAGGCAGCGGCTACTGTATCTGTCTCGTACACAGATGATGAGAGACCATTTGGGTGACCGATGACCATCTTAACCTTTTAGGGGTCGGCGTGTGCAACATCACAGAGTGATGGTCATCCAGACTTAAACCCTGAATACACTTCATCATGTATAATGTATTATGTATTAATGTGTATTAATGTTGGATACAGTGAGTGCATTCTCAATCTAGTCTAGTATTTGTCTTTTGATGCACGGAGGACATTGTATTCGACCCACGATAGTTTTACATTTTCAATCTGTGACAGTCCTCGTCACTCACAAGCACTTCATAGCTTTCAATCCTCTATATACAATTTCAGAATGCTGCCGCTGACTCACATTTTCTTCCCAGTCCATTGTACCGCAAGCAAACATAGCACCCATGTTCATCAAATGCAATATTATATCCCCGCTTCCCAGTCTCCCAACAAGACCCTTTGATGTCAAATTGAGACTTTAGTGAACAGCACTTCATGGATTTGATATTGCCTGGCAACTGCAGAGAACCCACTCCTTGTGGCTTCTTCAGGATGAGGAGCGGATGGTAGCGAGGACAGTCTGGGTGGCGGAGATGAAGGGGGGAGGATGGTAGATGGTATTAACCGTAATGGTGCTGGAGGTTTTCTGTTTGGCTTGCCCCCAGGCAGTGGAGCAAAATTAAAGCCCAGAAAATCGGATTATGGAATCCCCAGGGGTGGGATGCCCAGTAGCCAGCTGATGAGCGCTCATCTACTCTTAGCTGTATGCTGCACAGCGAGCCCCACTGTTGGCTGGGAGGCCAATTTGTTAACAATTATTGCTTGTTAGTGTAGTTTCCTGCTTGCGAAGGGGGGATTCCATGATGGAGACAATAGCCAAGGTCTATTGTCTTGCAATTATCGCAGTTTGAGAGAAGGAAATGGCTGATATATTGTCTCTGGCTTTGCTGATTGCCAATTTACTGTAAGGATCCCCATTATCAATGACACCTGTAGTGCCTACTGTTGAGTTTGAATATGTAATCATTTGTTTTTCCTTTTAGATTATGCCAGGTCGGATCCTTAGCTGTCTGTGTCAATTCATATTTCACTTTTAAGATAGTTGGGTACTGCAGTGTTGGGGTCCATTAACTGCATGTGCTGTACATGCAGTACACCGTTACTAAACCATTGTAATGGTTTAGAAAAAGACAAAAGACAAGTTATAATGCTGAATCTCTCATCTCTTCATTACAAGAACTGCAACTAACAATTACTTTCATTATAAATTAACCTGCAGATTATTTTCTCAAATAATCAATGAATCATTTTGGTCCTTTTCAGTGAAAGAAAATTGTAATAAAAAATGCCAATCGCAATTTCCTGAGATGATGTCGTCATATTGCCATTTCTTTATATTATATTATGTCTATTATCACAGACACAGGAAAGAAGCAAAATCTGAGAAAATTAGGCATTTCTACTTAAAGAAATAGCTAAAGAATGAAACCATTATCAAAATATTTGACCAATATTTTTCTGTCGATCAAGTAATTAATTTCAGCTCTAATAATATTAATTAAATAAGGACTTAGAAAACATACACAAGGGCTATAACTTTATTTTTTATTTTTTTGTCATTGATTGATCAGGTGATTATTTTTCTCATAGAAATGCTTGTTTAGTCTATAAAATATCCCAAAATAGTGAAAAATGTGATGACCAACAGTCCAAAAGATATTCTTAAAATTGTGATATAAAACGGAGAAAAGCAGCAAACCCTCACATCTGAGAAGCAGGAAACCAGCAATTCTGCTAGGATCAGCTAATTAATAATGGAATAAATTATTTCAGTACTAACCCTATTGCCATTATGTGCTTTAAAGGTATTTTCCTCTTGATTTCTCTTTAACCAATGTGATTCCTTATTTCCTTCAGAAATAAATGCTGCGTGGCATCTCACCATGATGCAGATAATCACTCGGTGAATAACCTCAAATGTAGGTTGGTTAATAAGTCAATAAGCCTTAGAAAAGTCCTCTGTCGTCTCGGCACAGTCAGCTCTACCTAGACCCTCACAGGAGCTGCTCACACAAAGGAGCTTATTGTAAAACTGTGCCTCAGTTTTAATGAACCAGTGCTTCGGCTCTCACACACTCCTCCCCTCTTCGTCAGTCCCCTCCCCTGCTCCCACCTTCCTCATGAATATCACAGCCCCCCCCCCATATTATTCATGATGCTGGTATCAGCGTAGTCATGTGCCGAGGAAGAAAAAGGGGGGAGTGTCTCAGCGAGCCAGAGTCACAACTCCGGCGTGCAAGTGTGTGCATGTGTGTGTGAGAGTCCGTGAAATAGAGGGAGCGGGAGAGGAGAGAGGAGACGCACCGGCTGATGCTGACACGTCTGCTGCTACTTGTACCACTGCTGAAGCTGCTGGCAACCTGCTCTCATCTGAACCTTCATCTGTCAGACTCAGCTGGAGCTTCTGTTCCTTTTGAGCTGGGGTTGTTCATGACGTTTGTGTGTGAATGGGATGCCTGAAAGAGCTGCTTGCTAAGGAGTGACTGATGAGAACCAGCGCTCCGGTGTGGAGGGTGACCCCCTGTGTCCGTACCACCACTGCTTGGGGAGAATTGGACGCCTGGCGTTTCCACGACGACTATAATGGGCTGCAATCTGTGCACTTTACAGAAGCGAGAGGAACACTACAAGCTGCTGTATGAGATTGCACAGGTGAGCAGAGGCACAGCCGACTCTGACATCGATTGTGTGTTGTGTGTGATTCATTATGCGTGCTGTGCGGAGAGCAGTTCTAGGCTGCTTGTTTTTAGAAACAGGTTCAAAACCAAGACAGGAGCCTTGTTGGGAGTGTTTTAGGGAGACGATAGAAAAGGTATGGTGAGGGATTAATACACTAAATAAAAGTGAGGCAGCATAATGGAGGGAAAGGCTTCTTACTCACCAGCATATGTGTTTTGTGTAATGTGCAGTAGCTTAGAGAGCAGCTAGTGTGCAGCCCATTCATCCTGCTGCATGAATGGGGATATATTTATTTCTTTTTATTATAAAATACTAGCACATACTTTCACATGATGTATTTGTGCCAATGTCTGAGTCCTTAAATATGTCACATACATTAAAAGTTTTATTTTGGCACTTCTGCTGTAACTGTGAGCAGATTTGTTTAACTTCTTGGAGAACACTTGGTCTTAATGGCCTTGATGCCAGCACACAATATGCATGTATGCAACTCTTAGAGTCTCAGATTTGTTCATGCTTTGTTAGACTTCTGATGCAACTGCAGAATAATTATGCAGTTTTACGAGAAATTCATGCTCTGCCTTTTTATATGCAATTAATTCTGGGCATTTAGTGAGTTTACTGACAAATGGGCATAGGACAATGACTCAGGTTACGGAAAAGCAGAAGAGATAAACAAGCAGTCCCCTAACCACCTCCAGTCTCCCCTTCAGCCCTCTTTCTGTGACAGGCTAATAACTGCAAAGCCCAGTGTCTCCTGGAAGTGGAGTAGTGCTCACTCCCTTCCTCCCCCTCCAGTAGTGCCTGCCTTCACGCCACTGTGATCACAGCCTCATTAGCTGTTTTATACAACCATCCTGTGCATTAATTAGACGTGAAATGTCTCTCTTTACCCTTGTGAAGAGACAGGATGAGAAGAAACTTGGGAGGTAACCATCCTGGGTTAACCACCGCCTGTAGCTTTGAGCTCGTGTGCAACTTGAGATGCTGCCAAACTCTGGTGATGGACATTGTCAGTCAGATTTGGAGCTGCATGAATGATCGGAGAAAGCTGTACTGCAGGCTTTCTAGATCAGCACTAAAGGAGGGTTGCATTCACTAATGGTCTGTTTAATATTAGAAAACTGACAGAACTGTCCAGGGACCATAAAAATAGTGCTGCCTTGGTGCTTATCTTGTCTTTTGCGCCTCTCTCCACACCAGTTGTTAGGAATTGCGTTGACTCCTTTCCTCGTGGTTTAGCAGAGAGGATCAGTATCCGCCAAGTGGGACGGTCTCCAGGGCGCAATCGCTGTTGACAGGAGCTCTGTGGCATGTCTGTCCACCCACTGATATACTGAGCTGGTTCAGGCGGGAGCTGCAACATCAGTACCTACTTTCTGATCGCCACTTTGGGAGGGAAGGCGGGAAGGATATAGAGCATGGAGGATAAAGACTGGGATGGGAATAGAGAGTAAGTCGTTAAAGATGGAGTTGTTACAGAAAGTGCTAGAGAGGAGAGAAGGGTAAAATGGAAATTAGGCTAAACAGGAGAAAAGAGGGATGAAGAGAAGTTATCAAGTAGACTTTTTGGTTTGAAATGACATTTAACCTATGAAAAATCCACACATTCTCACAGTGTTGCATATACATATTTGTGCCCACGCTCACACATGTCTTCGGAAACAACAAAGCAAGCAGCAAAAGCACAGCAAGTAATATACAAACAGCAACACAACTGGTAGAAATGAAGAGGAAGACTCGAGGCAGCGCAGCTCTCCCTGCAGCTACAGAAGTGTGTCTTTGTGGTCAGGAGTAGCGTGTTGTGACAGCAGAAAGCTGCACTCACTGTTCACACCGCCGGCAACCTAATCCTCTTTCTTACATATCATCTCATCTGTCTGGCTTGCTCAGCTCTCACCTCTGCTCCTTGTTTTTTATTTATTTATTATTTTTTTTTATCCTTCTCACTCCTCCCTGCTTAGTTCTTTATTCTGTGGGTTTTTTTGGTCCTGTCTGTCTGCTGTTCAGAAACGCACAGTCGCCACTCTATTCATGTGATTATGCAGAGTTGGTGAATGTGTGTATGCAAATGAGGCAGAAGTGGTTGTGTGGTGTCACAGCGTGACTCGCTGGCCTTGCAGCAGGTCGATTCGAGGAGCAGGAGTCGGTCACAGTGGTTGGTTAGCCACCTTCTTCCCCTTCCCTTCACACCCAGAAACATTTTTGACACTCTCCCCGTCTGCCTGACCCCACTAGCTGCTAGAGATTTATGACTAGCTGGCTCCCTCACTCTCTCTCCATTCACCCTTTCTCTCAGTTCTCACGGTTGCTGGTGCACATGGAAATGTGCTCACCTTTCTCAGCTGGCCTGCAAAGCTATCTCATAGTACAGACATTTTTTTATTTTATTTTTTCTCTCTATTTGATTCCTCTGATCTCCCATCTTTCTTTGATTACATTTGTTTCAACCTTTGCTCCAGCCCGCTCTCAGCTGGATTCCACTCCAGTTAACCTTCTAATGATTGTCCTCTGTGTGGAGAAGTAGTAGGACTTTTTTTTTCTCATTTTTGGTCAACAAGGATGAAACCTCATTGAACCAATTGGCCTGAGGTTCAGCGGCTCTCACACAACTGAGCCTGCCAGCCAGACTCCTACAGCTTGCATTCTCCACCAGGCCATTTGAGAAGCCGCCTACTGTAGGTTGATTCTCTCTGTGATCTGGCAAAGCTTTGTAATTCCCATTGTGTCTGAGTTCCCCTCGTGAGTGTCACACATTGTCTGTGCACCACTGAAACCCAGTGATGTGCGGCTTTTTTGGGGCTAATTAACAGGATGGCAGATGTTGATGAGAGGGGCAACGCAGCGTAGCTCACTCAGTTATGTGGATAGGATGAGATTTCTGCAGTCTACATGTTTGTTGATGCATTAATGGTCTGCATTATCTTTTGACAAAAGCCTTTTTTGCAAATAGGGTTGAAATCAAAACAAAATGACCCAATAGGACTCTTTTTACGTGTCAGAACAGTTAGCACTGATGTTAAGCCAACACTAGGCTACAGTAGCAGCCAGCCACTCTTAATGTCACTTGGTAATTAATTTCATCCCTCTATATTTCATTATCCTGTTTGGTAATTGTCCAATAAGTCAGGCTTCCTTTTTTGTTACTAGAAGTTTTCAAAGCAGCATAACCAGTTTTATAAGTGTTATGAGATGGGAGCAGGATCACCGCTGCATTTGAGAAATAAATGGAAAGCAGCTTCCCAGCTCAATGAGGCACAGCAGCCCCTGATAACTTGCTGATGCATATGAATGAGAATGAGACTCATGCACGCACGCACACACACACACACACACACACACACATATTTCTGTCTATACGAAATAAACAGTCTTAGTGAATATTCTAACTATAAAACCAGAAAGCTGTGTTCATGAATTTTAAAGTGTGACAGCGCTCAGGAGGCCGACTGTAATGGAATCACAGAGTTTAGCGATGTCATGTTGAGCAGTGTCACCAGGTTGACAGGACAGGACTGGACAGACAGACATGAAATGAAGCAGATCTGGAATTCATTTGTTCCGGGAGTGAAGGACGATTCCCAGGAGTTTGGTCCTGCAGCGGGGTGGATATTCTGCTCTGTGTGGTAGCAGCAGATGTGAAACCTGTGGACCGCAGAAGGTCTAAGGAGGACACAGCTGACTTGCTGCTGCTTCTGCGACCGCACTGGCCATGTGTGTAATGGATATGCATTCAATAAAAGGTTGAGCAGCTATTACGAGAGCCAGGATTTCTGAGAAAATGGTTGGCAAGCCCCACCGGCTGAATGGATCATCACATACAGAAAAGCAAAGTCTACATTTGTGTTTTCTATCAAAGCAAGGGCACTGGTTTTGCATATAGTCTACAGAGTTGCAAAGTAGGAGAGGAGTAATCATATAAAAGTTCATTTTCTGCTCAGACGATGTCAGTTGACTTACAGTTGGAGCATGTCCAAAGCTTGAATGGTCAAGAACCTCTCTCTGTAGAATTGCCAGTAGAAAGGATACACAGACAATATCTGTTTCTCTGATAAAACATTGAAGGTAGTTTTTAAACAGTTTCACTCCTACTTATCCAAAAGCAAGTCAAATGATTTTGTGTCACAGACATTTGATATTGATCATGGTGTTCGTTAAGGAAGGTTTTTGGGCCCCATTTAGTTTTCTTCATACATGCTCCCTTTTTTGGTTTTCTGCTTAACAGTATTTTAATCCTGTTTTGTGAAGCACCTTGAGCTGCATCTTTGCACCGATTCATTTTGTTACAGGGTACAATCATGTGTACATAAAACTAAAAGCAGAGAAGTCAACTATGATTTCCAAGGAGCATTTTTGTAAAATGAATGCAATCATCCAGCTGGCTGGAAATCCCAACTGAAAGCTAAGGATTGTGTTTGAAGAAACCTCATACACTTAGCAGTTTAAATCTGTTCACTTTTGGGGTTCTGGTACATTTTGAATAAATTCAATAACTATAGTGTCGTATTTGTTCCCAATTTCAACAAAAATGTGTTTTGAAGTTGCTACAACTCTGATAAACACATCCAATTATCACATCATAAAACATGTATTTGTTTGCAAGGCTAACTGTGAAAAGGGGATTTACATGGGAGGAAAATACTTGGAAAGTCCTCCCACATCACTTCTATGAGTATGCATGTGCCTGTTATGGCTTTGATAGTACATTAAGGCCGTTGAACCTTACCCCCACCACCACCACAACACACTTCGCCAGTGCTACCTCCAGACAGTTAGCTACAAATGTTCTCATCCATCTTCTTGTCCCATTATGTTTTTTTGAAGGATGTCTCTCAACCATTAAAATTGATAGAAGTGAAGAAAGAGGGGGAGGAGATAAATGTCCTGCTTGATTGATCTTGTGTCCACCCAGGAAAGATTAGCCTGAAATATAATCTGGGCTTTCAGCGCCGCTTTTACAGTTCCCAAGCAAATACAAAGGTCCATATTTTTTAAGCTCTACATGGACCGATAGATAGACAGACAGATGCATACACACACCCAAATCCTTTTCATGTTCCATATTTCTGAGTCAGCCCCATTGCCATCATCCGGTGCTCTTTCTGTGCTTTGAGCTGCAGCTTCTAACCAGAGGCCTGATCTGTCAGCCAAACATGTTTGAACACAAGCTTTGCCGCTGTCTGTCTCAAGGTTCCCAGTGGCTGAAATATAAATATGTTGAGATGATTTTTTCCCCCCATTCAGACTGTTTACAAAGAAGCAGTATTTACATCCTCACTCCATATATCCCCTCTCAGCATCTAATACTATTCCTGAACTTATCGGGTTGAAGACACTGCAGAGAGTGTTGTATAACCACAGCCTCATGCTGACTGCGTAACTGGAGATTTCATAGTCTAATTTTGTGTGAATCACACATTCAATCGCTTGAATGCTTCTGCATAACGGATTGCAATAGCTGAAAAAAGTTTAAACACTATGTTGTTTTAGATAAGAGAAAATTAAAAAGGAAGTTAAAATCCATTTAACACATTTTGTCCTGGAGATGTGTGGCGTGCTCCTTGGATACAGATGACGCCACATTTGCCACAAGACATGAAGTCAATGGGTTTTATCAGTCAGTCCACTAAATCTCACCGTGGAGAAGCAGGAGGGATTTAAGAGGGAGCTGATGAATTGACCTTTTCTTTTTCATCTGTTTCTTATCTCAATAAGAAACCAGACTGACCTTTTCAGCCACATATCAAGTCTTCGGATCCCCTCGTCTCCTCATGCCTCTCCAACCCAACATGAACATAGCTCTTCAAAATTAGCTTTATCTCCCATATGTGCTTCCGTCTGTACTGATTTATTTCATCTGAATCAGTTACTGTCAAGGAAGAGCTGCACAAACCAACCACGACATACAATTTTTCTTGGGGAACTAAAGCTGTTTATCAGAGAGCAAATTTCTCTACATCTCACTGCTCGGTGTCAGATGTGGAAGTACATGTTTTGGCTGTTTTCTGTCCCAATGTATTCAGACAGGGGCTGTGATAAGAGGGTATTGTCTAATGTATGTGCACAGAAACAACAAGAAACCAATTATAGAAGCAAACAAAGTCCTGAAGGTCATTATACTCCATCTTCCTTTTCAAAACAAAGAAAAGTCCATCACCTCATTAATTGGGATAAGTCATTTCACTCTGGGTGAGTCGGATGAGGATGACATCAGCATGGCGTCATCAATGAGTAACACGAGCCTTGTCTTAGTGCACGTTTTACTTTCACATGCTCATCAAGATCAAAGGCCGTCAACTTCAATCAGACTGGAGGAGCGACGGAGAAAATGAACTACATGCCTGAGTATCTCAATGCCAATCCCCAGTGAACCAGAGATTCTATTTAATGAATTGAACCCGGCGTAAGATGACTCAGATGGTGTGTGTGTGTGTGTGTGTGTGTGTGTCTGTGTGTGTGAAGTGCTGGGAAACAGCATTTTACTGTGGCTTGGGGTATATCAAATATTTTCTAGTCCTAGTCTTTTTGTGTGTTACCATATCTGCCAGTAAACAAAGGACAAAGGAGGCATATTTTTCTGCCCCCATTATTATTATCTATGACTTCTTGCCCTCAGTATAACATGACATTATGCATTTCAAAGCAGCTATTTTCTTTCCCTTTACGCACACACATCTCTGCGTGCAAGCATGTTTATGGAAATATGAGTGTTTGTGTGTACGTGCGTAAATGTGTGTGTGTATGCTCAAAATTTTTTGTGTCTCTGTCTAAATTGGTTTGTCTATGCTTGATTGCCACAAGTACGTATTGCGTGTGTTGTATCTTCATGTGTGTCGGTCTGCGTGTATGTGGTCACTTTTACGTGAGACTTTGGTCTGTTAAATTCTTCTCTCGACTTGTGTGTGTGTGTGTTTTTCATGAGTAGAGTGAGAAACAGACCTGACAGCTTGTGCTTTTCACTACAAACACTGGTGAAAACAAAGAGCTATGGGATACACACGCAGGGCTGTGTATCTGCATCCAGGGTGCCTCTTAGCTGATTATCGGAGTTTAAGTAGACAGAAGGGCCATCATTAATTTATTGCCATTCACAAGAACGCATCTTACCTTCTCATCCCAGTTAATTTGGGTTTTATGCTGGGACGAAAGGAAATTTTAGCAAGATACAAGTACCTATGAGAAAGTTTTCAGTGCTTTAAGTTTCAATCAACCTTTACACGCCCTTTTTTCCTGCACGCATCAGAATTTAGTAATTCACAATCTGGAATCATATTATAGAAGCTGTAGGGTTTTTTGCTTTTGTTGCTGGTATCACAGCATAGGACATACTTAAGCACTGATCTTTGTAAAGTATAGCTAAATTAATTCCCGCCAAGCCCTGAGACCATACAGGCAACCACAATCACCAAGTTCCCAACACCAAAGAAAGGATGTGGATCCTATCTTGTCTATCTACCGGTGAGTTGGAGTTGTCACCATCTGCATCACTTCACTTCAGCTTCACCGTGGGATCCAGGCCTGGCGTCCTTCTGCAACTTGCTGTGCCAACTGCACACAGCTCAGCATTTGTTTCAGTTCATTTAGGTTAACAAGTTACATTCAGACAGAATTCCATATTACAATGCACTAGACCAAAGTTCTTGTATTTATTTTCCCCCCCTCTCTCTCTCTCTCTCTCTCTCTCTCTCTCTCTCTCTCTCTCTCTGTTTGCCTCTGACAAACTCTATTAGATATAACCCGCCCCTTTTTATGTTCAGCAGTTAAAATAAATAACTTATTTGTCATGAACATTTAGAGATTTTCAGTTGGGTACTTTAACAATGTCATTACTTCTACTTCTTGACTCTTAACATGAACATGAGTTAGTTTTCAAATAAAATTGGCTTGGAATAATTCAATTACATACTACACAAAATGCTAACATAATGTGTTCAGGATACAATACTAGAGTCAATATGTGCTAATTTTCACTGAACTCTAGATAGACTCTGAAAAATACACAATATATTGTCTTCATTTACTCGTGGATCAGAGATCTTCATTTTTGTGGGAGTTCTAAATGCTCCTGCTTGTTGGTGACAGAAACAAGTTCCTCTTTTTGCTGACAGAATACATGAATTTCTCTTATCTGTACAATACAATGTGTTCAGCGTCCAGTCCTCCCCCCCCAGCCACAAGATATCAGCTCCAACATCACTGCTGACATTTGGAGAAATAGGATGGTGTCAGTGCAGGCGCTGCCTGTGTGATCTATAGTCGATAAAAAGAGGTGACAAAGCCTCAAGTTCTCGTTGGAGATGCTTTCAGTGACGGCCTTTTTCACTCATTGTCTGTCTTTTACTCCACCTCTCTGCTTTTCTTACATTGCTCTTACTTTTATACTTTAACCTCTGCTTGAGAGCGGTGCCTCAGAAGGTGAGGATTGTCTGTGACAGGTGTGTGTGTGTGTGTGAGAGAGAAAGAGGATGACTGATGCTGGGGTAGGTCAGGAGATCTATGTGTGTGTGTTGGGGTGGAGGAGGGGTGTCAGGGTGACACAAAGCCCCCCGGGTGAGGCAGCCTTGCTGGGTGTCACTCCACAGGTCAGCAGGCACCCCCTGCGGCTCCCATGATAAGCCCGGCCTGACAGTCGCTTGATGGGAAGGGCGACACACACTCACACCTCCCTGCTCCACAGCTCGCATGGCCAGGCCCTGGGGAGGAAAGCGATAAGAAGCTCCATGAATGCGGCTGCTGCATTGACATTAGCTAACAGTCACTCCTCTAGGCTTAAATCCAAAGACAACATGAGGAACTTGTCGTATCAAGTATTATTAGCACAAAAGCCAGACAACAAGCCCTTAGCCACATCGCAATCTGAAAATAGAAACCCTCAAGCTTTATTTAAAAACCACAGCTGAGTGTTTTAAGTTGACTGTAGCGAGCGGATCTGTGCCTTTTTATTGTTGCTGCTGTCACACTGACACACTGACACAGTTCCAAAGGCCTCGCTTTTAATGAGATGCATTTGCAATGAGAGCATCACAATGGCTTTTTATGAACTCCAGCCTTTCTCAAATGAAATCAATGTAGGAAGAGTTAGTGAACACCTCAGCGTAGATGGCATTATATTGGATTGCAAAATCTATTTAAGAGTCCGTTCGCATTCGGATTTGAAGTAAGCAGGTCTTTGGGTTAATTGATTCACAAGAAATGTTTCATATGGAAGACTTAGTTAAATGCTAATCTGCATACGGTAACTGATGTTTATTGCAGAAGAGAGCAAAGTGAAAGTGCCGTTTGAAAATTGAGGCGCACTTTATTTTATATGTATCTATATGAGCATGAGAGAAAGGAAACTATTTTTACAACACAACACATTGTTGTGAAACAGCAGCTAGCAGAAGTTCACAGTATTAAGTGGCTGCAATCTTTGTGAGGTTGGAATGGCCAGCGTGTTTTCTCCCCCGCAGCAATGCAGTCAACCCAGCACCTCCTACACAACCCAGACCCTCTCACAGTCAGGCCTCCTTCCTCACAGCCTCAACACTAGTAGGCAGACGGGCCACACTGAGGAGGGGGGGGGGGGGCACCTGTCTTATTCTGCTCCTTGTTCTGTAGCAACATGAAGATGCATTCAGAGATTGAGTTGTAAAAGCTTAAAAATGTATTCCTCATGATTCATTATAACATTATCAATGTGATTTCATTATAAAGCCTTAAAATGCATTGGTGTAATCAAAATTCATTTTTTTTAAACTGCCTGCCAAGACCAATTTGTTACCTGCTTGAATAATGTATATACACATTGTATAATCATACCAATATATAACTGACACTGCGTAGGCACCATGTTTTTTTTTCCACTGGTCCAGTTGTGCAGGCCCACCCACCTGGGAGCTCCAATCACAGGCCTTGCTTGGGGCCTTGGCATCCTTACCTAGTGCAATGTTACTCTTTTCCATCTTGGTCAATTCATAGGTTGAATCGTTCTTATATTGGCCTTACACTGGGGCCAATATGCCTTCCACAATGAAAAGATAGTAATTCATAATTCACATCGTGTCCCCAAGTTGAAGTAGTTTGATTATCCTTGGGTCCCGTCACAACTAAGGTATGAATGAGATCGACAAGAAGTTTGGTAAAACATCTGTCATTAGTTTTTCATCAGTAATTATTTTTTCAGTGAAGAGTAAGCTGAGCCTGAAGGTAAAGTTATAAAGTGTCAGTCAGTGTACGTTCGAAAAGCTAGCTACGATCGTAAGCTCTGAGTAGCGTGCCTGAAAGAATGAAATTACTTAAATGAGATTACATTGTGGGTTGTTGGGTGGACGTGTAAGCCTACATAAATACATTATGATATATTTGAACTTGGAAGACATTTTTGACATAGATAACTTTCATCAAAAGTCACAGCTGTGGCGGTCACTTTGCAATAACCAACCAACTGTAGACCGACCGTTTATAAATGTAACTCATTCTCAGTGGATGTGCAGCCAAGATCTGACTTTCCTCTGGGGTGAATCGTGCAAGCGAGAGATATCAAGAAAGACGAGACCGAGACTGGATAATGTCAATGTCAGGAGCGTTGAGTTGTAGTCCATTAGTGTCGTCAGCACGTCACTAACTCTGAGTGTCATCGGCCCATGCCAGTTTCTCTTCATTGCTTGTCAAATGTGTTGTGGGAGTGGCAGCTGTCATTACACAGACACTTCCTAAAACAAAGGAACAGACGGTGACTGATCAGTGTCAGAAGACCACAGTGAAGTCCCAGAGCTTGCTTCAGCCAAACATACTCGGCAGCAAATTATGCTTTTTTCTTTTCTTTTTTTTTGCGTACACAAGGTCTGTGATTAAAAAGTTTTATGCACTGTGTATGATTGCATAAAAGGTCTGATATTGATTTGAAATTGCCACAAAGTGAATTTGTTTAACAAATTTGATATGAAAACAGTGTTTTACTCAGAGATGTGCCTTAGGGAACAGCAAAGAGGTAATCAATACAGGGATGTCTGTTTTTAGACACTGCGTGCATTTTAGACTGTTTCTGAATTAATCAATACCAGAATCTGTTTTGAGATAGAGAGACAAGGGAATGGGGATGAGGATGGGGTACTTCCTCCACCTGAGGGCTGCTATTCATCAGGGAACTGACAGAACACTGTAAAAATAAATAATAAATAAATTAAAGGACAAGGAGCACTTGACACTTTGTGTCTGCATAGTCTGGAGGGGGGTTTATGTGTGTGTGTGTGTGTGTGTGTGTGTGTGTGTGTGTGTGTGTGTGCGCGCGCGCCAAAACATCATATCATGCTTTTTCCTCTCTCCACTAGATTTCCCTGCTCAAGGGAGAAAGCTGTATTTCAGGAAACAGAGTCTGGAAATATCCCAGTTGCTTGGGGAAAATCTATCACGCTTGCTTGTTCTTCGTACAGGAATGAATTTGGCAGTCACACAACTGAGGGAGTTCCATTTTCCTCTGTCTTTGTCCGACAAGTCTACACTGTGGCCCACACCTCAGTGTTGGCCCCAGGTGAATCTAAGATATATAGGTGGTCTTATGCCAGAAAATAGCCACTCAGGCTGAAGCGTGCAACAGCAGAGGAATCCTTGGTCTCACATATGAAACCTTATTTAATACAGATGTCACTTGTAGCAGTGATTTACTGAAAACGATCAAAAAAGCAAAAATATATATGTACGAAAGCAGGCTATATAAATGTTTAATATTAATACACAATGGCATCTAGGATAAAGCTGAAATTTATCACGTGGGTTATAAATAAAAGCCACTAGAAATACTTATTTTGTTCAGCCATATTCTTTAGCAAACTAAGGATACACTTTTGTAAGGTGAAAAAAAGATCCATCAGTATGACCATAACAGGTAACATGAATTGTCCCCTGCATATATAACGCTTCATGTGACTTTCAATTTAAACAGCGGGTGAGTGAAGATGAGCTCCATCATCTCTGAGGTGACAAATCCTGTGTTAGCAAAATTGCTAAAGCAGCATATTTATTAATGAATGCTGTATCTGCTAGGTGAACATGTGGGTATGTCCTAAATAACATTAGCTAAAAGACAGACCCTAAGAGCTTTGTACTCAGTGGGCAGACACCGTATGAGAGTGGTATGTAACCTCTTACCTAATGAATAAGCAGAGTTCCCAAAATGTTTAACTATTATTTTAAACAGCTTATAATGTTTACGTTGAGTGACAAAGTGGAAACAAGTGTGACGCTCTTATACCATAGTGAAAGGGAGGGCGCGGTGGCCGGTGTGACAGGTGAACACATGCAGTATTTGAAGGCGAATGGGGTTCATGTCCCCTCTCCTACAAACAGTCAGCATTTCTTTTAACCATGAAAGCAATCTTTCCGTAAACAAAGCTATGGTTATCATCTTTCTCTGACCCCTGAGTGCAATCTTAGCCATACCATATCTATAAAGGTAGCAGTTTGAGAATACACTCGTTTGGGCTATTTTGTGTTTGTTGTGGAATGTGGTGTTGCTTTGTGACGTAAGGAAGCAAAATTGTTTCTATTGCATCTTTGAAAGACATCAAGCAGATTTGTTTTCAAAGGCGAAACCAATACAGGATGTGTGCTAGTCAGTGCAATTGACCTTATTTACAACAGACATTTTGATATGTTATACGCAGGTGTAATTAATGGCTGCACCCCATTTAGGTGCTCCAGTTCTAGGGCCCTGGTAGTGTGCATGATGACTCTAGAATGATTTATTGGCACACCTAAATTGAACAGAGGCATCATTAACTAGTGTTGTTTGTTACACCTGTGCTCTTCCTGCAACAAGTCAAACTATCTGCTGACAGTAAGGTCTTACTATCCTAAAAATACACTTGGTGTGACTTTTTCGATGAACCAGCGGGGAGACTCTTTGTTGAGTATCGTGATGTCTCCACATGGGCTCTATTTCTGCTTCCACCGAGCTGTTATTCTTCTGTGCTAAATGTTGGTGTTTGGCACAGAGTTTAAATGCGCGAAACAGAGGGAGAGAGGAAACCAAAAGTGCCAGATGTGAGCAGGCTTTAACAGGTTGCCCTACTGCTGCTTGGGACCAATTAGCATTTGTCATGACCAACTTCCACCCCGCCATCAGTCTGTATGTTTTGAACACAGATTTCTTTTCACTTGCAATATGGTTCATATTTTATTAGCTTCACTAATTGTCTCCATCTACAGCCCACCTGCCTGTTTCCAAGTCACAGAATTGTTATCAGAAAATCGCAGTGGAACAGACGCTTTGCTCCCAAGCAGTTGCACTCATCTAATTATAAAACACTAGGTAAATGTTGAGCAGATGCCCTCCACCAATACCCCACCCTCCCCCTCTCTGCCTTCCAAATGAAAGAGCCATTTGGTCTCATTCTAGTGTTACATTGGCTCCACGTGGAGTGGTGAGCCTTGCCAAGTGGCTGCCATGGTATAAATGAACCTAATCGCTCGCCAACTCTACACACCGCCCAGCAGACGAGAACAAAAGAACTTCCACTTCAGCTAAAGTGGTATATATATATGTATATACCCTGCTGTGGTGCCTGACTTCTCAGCCTTCCTCAGCTGGTTGTGTCTAGTTCAGGAGATTGTGTCTGCGTTGAGGAGGCATGAGTGTGACGGTGTCAGAGGAGGCTGTACTGCCTTCCCATGGCTAATAGCTTCAGTGTCCTTGCGCCTTGAATTTGGCAGGGCCATGCTGCCACAATTAGGCAATCTGTTAGTGGTGGAAGAAAAATAGGGAGAAGATGGGTAGACGGAAAGAAAATATTAGACTTTTAAAAGTTCATTTAGCAACCTATGACCTGGATGTTAAAGAACTCCACAAAGCAAACGTCTCAGGAGCCAATAACAGCTTCTAGTGCATCAAATGGCTTTGTTGTGTGCAGAGAACAATAGAACAATGGAAATAAAAGCAGAACCTATGAAGATGGCTACATGAAAAATTTGGATTTGTTTATGCATTCTTTCCCTTCATCTTCTCCTCATCCTGTGTTCACATCTTTCTCCTGGCTTCATTACCCCTCATACCACACACTCTGAGCTGGGGAGGCAGAGCAGCTGTCATTTCTGTCTGGCAGGAGTGTCTCTCCTCTCCACCACAGCCACAAATGACCTGTTCCTGTCTCCGAGCCAGGACAGATGACAGCCCCGCTGCAGCCAGTATGGTCCAGGTGTGGGCTCTGGGTATAAGCTTTATTGGGATCCAAAACATGGCTGTGATTGCATTTAATAGCTGATTAAAATGTAATCGTGGCCGTGCAGTTGTGAGGGATGAAGCCTTGTAAAACTGACTTTGTGCGCAGGTAAGATGAGTTTGAAGTACAATTACATGCGCGTGTACACGAAGCATCCATTACACAGTCAGACCATGAATCTGTCTTGGAATTAACCAGTGAGTAGAGGCTGATGGCTGCAGCGGTCCCCTTGCACTCTCAGGAATGAGAATAAATGAACGGACGCTGGCATGAACAATCCTTTATTACACCCATTAGCCCGAGCCTTATGAAACAGGATGGCAAACAGGCAGCCCTGTCGTCACATACGTGGCCTACTTATGGTTCCCATGACAGTGTGAAGACCCCCTCTACCCCCATCGTTACCACAACCACACATGCATACCATTACCACATTACCCACCTCCCCATTCTCACATCCGTTTGCACATTCAGTGGCTGCAGAGCAGTCGCCTGTGTTCTCCTCGTAACGTCAAAATATTTCTGAAGTGCCAGCTAATAAGTGCAGCTCTGGAGTGCCTCCACGAGCTCAATATGTTCATCAACACATTTTTTTTTCCTTTTGGAGAAACTTCAAGAGATGGCAGAATCATTAATCAGGAAGTTTGCTGTGGTATTGCCTGTAAATCATTCCACTCATTCCTGGATGCACTCTTCAAACAACAACGGCACCAGGTGTTCTTAATCAAGATTGGTTTGTGTGCTTGTTTTTGCATACATTAAAATTGCCAGGTGGACTCTTTTTTTCATTAATGTATTCTCCATCAAGAGCAAGGTAATGTTACAGCTCATTTACCGTGCAAAGCTTCAGGTCACATAAACATGTTTTGACAGGTGTTTCATTACATTCAGAATAGACTGGCTGACATTGTTTGTTGTATTTGTTCTATTAGAGGTTACTTGAACCCTGCTGTTAGACAGTGATGTAGGAACTCTCGTTTCATTCTGCTGTGTCATTGAAATCTTAAGTACAGCAGTTGGCTTGTAGTGCTCTAATGCCATTTAATGGATCATAGTACTCCCTGACCAAGCACTATTTGGTCATTTCTGTCATTGCTTGTCAGTTTGAAGCAACATTTCTTACAGCGTTTTAAAACACTGTTTGCCAATGGGAATCGAAATGTTATGCTTGGCTCGAGAGAACTGGACAGAGCAGCAATTTTGGCCCAAGTCCGGCCCAGGTCCAACAAAATGTCACAAAACGTTTGGCAGAATTTTTCAGCCCTGAGCCAATATTTCAACATCAAGACAATGCCATGTTTATATTTTATCAGAGGAAACAATTTATTTGGTTGAAATGTCTTTGTAGATTTATATTAGTAAATAAACGTGGTACAGTGTGGGCCGTAAAAAGAAGCCTTCTCCTTCTGTACTCTTATTTACCACAAGGAGGTTGATTTGAACATGTTTCCTGTTAGCAGCTCCTTTTTATGGTCAATTCGTGACCCAACATAACATATATTTGGCCATTTATGAGAAAAGGACTACTGAGGCCAGTGTGAGGGTGATAATATCTGGTCTGATGTGAACAGGTACAGTATTTTTTATACAGCTCTTCTGAGCATCATTTTTGTCTCAACTGTGTAATCAGGACACAATGGGAAGCACTGAATTGCATCCAATTTCCTCTCACTTCCCTTTGTTTATTGACTCTGAGACCAGACAAGGAGTGAGACTCGAGTGGGTTGAGAGAAAACCACAGATATCCACTCTCCTAACCTCTCGCTGGCACTTTCTCTGTGCCATGAACAACATGGCGGGGAGCCTTGAAGTAGATTGATTACACTTGTGATCACTCTTCTAAGATAATGTCCTTCCTTTTAATCATGCATTGTGCCGCTGCTCTTTACAAGGATAAGATTATCATCAGCAACTTCATCACTGTCTCATTGTAAATGCCATCCTAATTGGACAGCTCTGCTTACCATTGGATGTTTTGATCTTATTTACTGCTGTGTCCCCTTCAGCTGAAATGGGTTCACTTTTGGATGCTGGGTATTTGCTGTCAGTTTTATGTCAGTCTGCTGTCTTCTCAGTCACACAAAGAAGTCAGATGTGTTGTTTTCACTTTCTAAGAACTACATTTGAGGATTTTTACTGCTGGAGTGAAGATTGTTAGTTGCACGGTGAATGTAATTACCCTGTAAAACTCCCTTGGACTTCTGAAACTGCTCTTTGTAAAATCAAAGAGTTAGCAGTATTTGCAGAATGTTAGCGTGATCCCTCTGGCCTTGAGCTTTGCTGAGTGCTCTGAAGTCAATAACTTCGTATTTACTCATTGGGCATGAGAGAGGCCTTTATAATCCTGAGACTCCATAAACCTGACATTTCATCAAAGAACACCAGTCATTTACCTGCAAGTCTCGGAAACATTTCCAGTGTTTGAATTTGAAGATGAGCTTGGTGCAAAGAAAGCTTGAATGAATGTTCAGCCCTTGCAGCCTCGGGCCATCATCAGTAAGCTTGTCCTTTTGTTCTCTTTGACACTGGCAGCATTGACCAAACCTACTTTCTGTTGGTCCACGAGGCTCTCTTGATTTCACCGGTCTGCTCTCTTGTCAGGTCCTTTTGTGGTGGTGACATTTGTGATGGGACACTAATTACTCTATTTGCCTGTGGGGAAAGTGTTAAAAACAGCAGCTTCAGGCACAAGATACCTGCAATCACAAACATTATGTGAAAAAATTGCTTTCTGGAGTGAGTTTCTTTGTTCTTCAGCAGGTAGACTGGAATTGGAGTTGAGGTTTGTTTTCCTCCTTCTATTCTTTCCTTTTATCTTAGCTATTTCCTCCTTTCCTTTATTCTTTCTGTCCTTTCCTTGACGCCCCTCCTGAACTGGCTCCCAGTTAATGGATAACAGGCTGATCAGTGGCTAGCTGCGGGGGTCCTGACTGACCTTTCAAACCCTCAGTTTATTATTTACACTGTCAAAGCTCCACGTGCCAGCATCTGACCCCTACTCTCATTCCCCAAACAGCGACCGTGCGACAGCCTCACAGACAAAGAGCCAGTTGGAGAGTGGAGGGAACAAGACGCCTTTGTTGTGATCATGAGTGTGTCTAGCATTATGTAAATAGTGCTTATCCAGTGTTAATTGCCTCTGCTGCAAAGATGAGCATATTAAACGTGAAGGAACCAATTTACCGCTTTTCAAAGTCTCCGCAGGCCACCGTGAATAAGACTAGTCCTGGCGTTCGAAGGCATTGCTAGTGCCATCTGCTACCTGTGTTATCGCATTTGCACTCAATGAGAAATAGCAGATAATGGGTTAATCTGGTTCTTTACAACTTGGGTCTTATATTTCAAATTTTGAGAAACAATGGGGAAAACGTGAAAAAACAAAGGACAGTGGGAAAAATGAATACCCAAACTGTCCACTGTAAACATCCATTACAGTTTACAGCCCAACTTCCTGGTTCAATTTTGACCCATAGCACCATACTTTTAACATAGCTGTATGGATACAGTTTCCCTGAATGTCAGGTGCTACTACCTTTTGCTTTACTTCAAAATAAAATGGTTCAATACCATTTGGCAAATACACTTATTCACTTTCTTGCTGAGAGTTAGACAAGAAGATTGATACCACTCTCATATCTGTATGCTAAATGTGAAGCTACTGCAAGTAGCTGGTTAGCTTAGCTTAGCATAATGACTAGAAACAGAGGAAAACAGCTAGCCTGGCTCTGTCCCAGGGTGTCCTGTAGAGAAATTGAGGAGTAAAAATGACAGTTGGTGGGGGGTTATTTGCTGAGCGATTTCTTGGTTGAGTGCAGTGACTTCCTGGAGTTTTATTGTCACGTGAGGTTGCCAAGCAATTAGCAGAAACTGGCTGTAGCTTCATATTTTAAGGACAGATATGAGAGTCTTGTCATCTAACTCTCAGCAAGAAAGCAAATAACAATTTCCCAAAATGTCTTGTTTACAACATGTCTGATTGTCTACATGGTCGTGTTTCTTGCCCCATGAGTCTGTTGTTGCTGCATTCCCAGATCTTTGCATTTACTTTGATCAGTACAATGTTGTCATTGCTCATAGAAATGATGGCCAAGTTGTTGAAACCAGAATGTTAACGTTAACGTAATGTTTAACATTTAGTTGGCTACTTTTTATTATTAGTATTATTATACTACAACAGAAATGGGCAACAGACAAGTGAGGGAAGCGCAGCGGCTGTACTTCTATGATGTTGCTGTTTTACGTTTGGTTTGCATTTACTTACTTTTTAGTGTTAGTGTTAGAGAATACTGCTACTAGGCACCTTCATTTGTTCGTACCTCCTCTCTGCCTCACTCTCAGTACATTTGGAAATGTTCCATGACAGTACCCTCTTGATTTTCTTTAGTCAGCATATGGATGGCACCATTACTCCTTACATCTTTTCATGCCAGCCAGGCCATTTTGCTGATCAGCACAGCAAATGGTATCATCCAGCTACCCCCCCCTCCCCAAACCAATTACCAGTTATCGCCAAGGAGGAGGCTGTTCATCCATTAGTTATTCATCCATCCAAGTGCTGCTTTTACTGTAATTCGATTTTCTCTCTCCATTTTACATTAAAACTCACTCTAAGATGGCAAGATCTTAAAAGTTAAGCGCAGAGATTAACTGCGCATCTCTAAATCTCTTTAACAAATATACCCTGCATGTACCATTAACCTTGAACAAGCTGATTAATTTAGCACTCCGTTTCCCTCACTAGTCCCAAATCATATTTAGAATCCGCAGCAGAATTTCATAATCCAGCCAAAATAGGATGGTAAAATGATCACGCATTTAGCTGTAATCTGTTAGTGATGAAGATGGAATGGCATATTGATCTAATTTCATGGGAAAGTGATTAGAAGCAGAACAGGAGGATGTCGTGGGTATTATTACATGGAGCATCTGACAAATAGGGCCAAGTACGATAAGAACTCTGATGAAATGTTTACCCTGCAATCTATCATGAGCAGCATTGTGTGCATTGCTTTCTGCTGTGCCTTTCTGTCTGTCCTATCTTTGTGTGCACACAAAGTGTGTGTGTTTTGGTCGTGCTGGAGGTATTGGTAGGCCTGGAGAAGCTGTTGCAGATTTTAGCAGCAGCATTTCATTAATGCAATAACAGTGACCCACAATCAGTGTTGGGCAAGAAACTTGGTGATAATATGATGAATTACTTTTCCCCTATTACTTACTGAAAAAGTAATTACATTATTAATTACTCAACAGCAATTAGTTACATAACTTGTTATATTACTTTCTTTAGTCAACCTGGCTCCATCAAAAGTAACAGCTCAAAAGTCTCCACACCCACGTCATATATTCTCCATTCAACAAACAGTCACCAAGATTTAGTATGTATTTACTGACCACCGACATCTATTTTAACATTATTATAAGTCGTGTTCTCACAGTGAAGCCGCTCACACACCCTCCAACTCTGAACAAAACCAGCGACTAACGTTAGCAATCCAGCTAATTAAGAACTTAACTTAGCTGAGTTACCCATAAGACGCATTTCACCTCCTTTTTGTAGAGACTAACCACCTCCCCACATCTCTAGCTCCTGCGCCAGGCTAGCATGTACCGACCCATCTGTCCACTGAACACAGAGTTGACCCCCAAATTGTCCAAGAAATGGAGTGCTTTTGGGGTTAGTAACTGTAATGTGATTACTGAGCACAACACAGCAGATGAGGCCATGCGTACAGGAGGAAGTGGAGGTGATGGCGGTGGTAATAGATGATGACATTGCACAATCCATTCCTGAGCTTAGAACTTTCTTAACCTACACCAGTCAAATATTATAAAGAGTACAGTGCTAGACCTGCTCTTTATGAAATGTGCCCTGAGGACACATCTGTTATGATTTGGTGCTATATAAATACAATTGAATTGAACTGAATACTCTGCTACTCAACACTTTTGACATTGAGTGTTGGGAGAGTTCATGCTAAGCTATGCTTTTCTCCCTTTGTCCTTTCATAATAGTTGTCCTTGTGCTAAGCAATAATGGCACGAGATTGGATAATAAACTTATGTAAAAAGGAGGTCCATGAATTTTGATTGAAAGAGCTGATACACTTTGAACGAGTTTTGCAATAAAGGGGGTGCTCCACACAAGATTGGTGCTCAGAGAAGAAAATTGGTAGAATTCATCAAATGTTCTGCGGGCATAAAACCTCAGCCGCAGTGTGTAGGGCCTTTTAATGTGAAAAATAACCCAGGGGCCTTGTGGAGTGTGTTTTATGTGGTTGGAGGGGTTAAAGGAGGCCTGTACATTGGTTCATGTAAAGATGTTGAGGGGATTGTCAGATTTCCCCAGTGGTATGCTCTCTCACTCTCTCTCTCTCTTTCTTGTCATTGGAGCGTTGCTTGAGTCGCTCAGACAGTACCGCTGACTGTCTAAGAGTGATTTATGCAGTCATAAGGGCTGCTACTGTAGCGGCCCTTGGTCCGTATTTTATTCTGACACTTATTATTGAAATGAGACATTTGGGTGTAAAGAGGAACCCAAGTCGTTTTCTCACCGTGAGGATGAGGTAGCAGTCATGCTCGCATCAAAACTCAACCTTCCAGCATTTGGAATTACCTCAGGGAGTATTTAATTCCACTTCTCTACTGAATGTTCCCATTCTCAATTGTATATAGTATTGTATTTATGAAAATGCAAACTGAGTTCCACATGTTGAAACATGTAGCTGCAAAACATTGATGTTGTTGTTGGAGAGCTGCATTGTAATGGCTGCTGTTCATGTGCGTAGAGCTGCAGAAGAGGCAGACTGCAGCAGTCAGTCAGCAGTGAGCAGCACTCCTGACTCACCGTCCTCTGCTGAAACTTAACAAACAATAGAGTAGCAAAGTGGTAGGAGTTCTTTTTGCCATTTAGGGTCCCGGAAGTATAAGTCCAGTTCATTTGCTGCATAGACAACGTTAACATGAGTGGCAGTTGGAGCATTTCTGAGGCTTGAATGGGCATAAATTGTCAGTACAAAAGATGAGCTACAACTTCTAAGTGCCCCCCTGGTGGCCTAGGGGTTTAGGGCACAGACTGTGAATCACAATGTGCCCAGTTCAGACAGGGAACTTTTGTTGCATATTGTTTTCCATTTCTGTTTTTCCTTTTTTGCTGCTGTCTCACTAGGTGAGGCATAAAAGGCCCCCCAAAAACCTATGACTTCCAAGGAGCATTTTGATGAAACATCCAATCAGAAATGCTAAATTATGTTGTGTCAGTAGCTAGCGGCTAAAGCTACTTTATCACAAACCTGTAGAAATAAAAAGTTTGACATTTTGGAAATATGCTTATTTACTTACTTGCCAAGACTTGGACAAGGATATGGATAAACCTCCATATCTATATGCTAATTATGAAGCTGAAGCCGGCAGCCAATTAGCTTAGCATAAAGACTGAAAACGGGGAAACTGCTAGCCTGGCCCTGCCCTAAGGTAACAAAAGCTGCTTACCAATACCTTTTTAAAGTTCACTAACTAATCTGCACGAAAATGGAAGTGAAAAAACAAGTTTTTCCAGGAGACTTTTGTGTTTCTATGTTGATAAACATTGTTGATATATTAAGAGAAAACGGTTGAAATGGCTAGTTTATCCACACGTCTTGTAACGTCTCCACGCTTAGAAAAGCGTTTTTTGTTCTATAATTTCAGTTGTGATTGTTAACCAGTAGAAGTGGTCCCCTTTCTAGTGGCCATGCTTCCTTTTCTCCCCTCTACTGTACCTCCATCTCCTCTGGCACTATCACCGCTCCTCAGTCTCCTCCAACTCTTTTATCTGAGGCCTCCACACAGCTGACCGGCCCTAACGCTTAGGGATCATGTTGCCTTTTACCAAAAGATGAGGAGATTGAACTGGCGTGTAATTGATGGCTGTAAGCAGCTACACTCCTGAGTCTGGATGACCTACATGTTACACTCTCTCCATCTGCCTGCATACACTTTACACCCCACAGGCTGCCACTCAATCCAGCAGGTGACGGCACACAGGAGATGCAGACTGTGTGTAACAGAGGCTCACTGCATGTAAAGCACAACACACCAGGTTACACACACTGGTTAGATATGATGCTCTTTTTGCCACAGAAAGCCTTGTTTACTTGCTAGTGCAGCTGAAGTAGAAAGGATGACCTTGCCTGATTGAATCCAGCGCATTTCGATCTCAACCAGGATATCAGTTAAGACAAACACTTTCTCCTTGTGCACAGCATAAACTCTATAAAATTAAAAAACAAAAACATTTCATTAAGATTCAAAGTGCTACATGCAAGCCATAAAGCAATGCATGCAGTTAATTCAAAGGCATAAAAAAGCTAATGGACTAATAGAGTCTACTGCCTGGGGCTGCCTTTTCTCCTTGCAGAAGAAGTCCATCAATCACTTCTATCAGTAATCCCCTTCAAGCTGCTGGCAGTGTCTGCACCTGCTGCCACCCTCAGCAGAAGCAGCATCAGATGTGGCTGAAGTTGACATCTTAACAGATAAACTGGCCCCACTTTACTACCACTGTCACTACATTCTCCCCTCGGCCTTTGAAGGTATTGATGGGAGGCAGCAGTCAATGAGACAAAAGCACTGACGGAGGAGACGCCTGAGGAGTTGAGCTAAGCTGCTATGTGTTCTTTCTTGCTTGTCCTCATACCTGGAGGATAAACTATAAGATGGGACACAGATGAGAAAACCTTCAGGATCGAGCCTTGCTGTAGGCAACCGTGGGCTCATAGTTGTAAAAACAGTGACTTTGGGTGAAGTTTTCAAGTAAGTCTGTTTGTTTGCTTGTAACAGCTCAGAGTAGCTTTGAGTGACGAGTGACATTTACCGAAGCAGGGAGACTTGATGCACTCAGCTGTGTCACAAGTACATAATTTTTTTTATGTCTTTATGTCAGTATGAGACTCTGCCAGAGAGAAAATGAAAGAAAAGAAGTTTCATCGTTTCATTGCACTCCACTAAGCTGGTTTACTGCATTTGTTGTGGGAAGGCTGTTGGCTGTCTCAGGGGCTTTGAATAAAAACTAATTTCTCTTCTGGCTACAGCTGCTGTATATCCCTGTGCAAACAGCCAGCAGATGTGTCTTGGTCTAGCTACTCCATCACATTTACCTGATCATCTCCTGGCCCAGTTGCACAGCAAATGATCTCTCATGAATAATCACCATTGTTTTGTTCCAGACCAAGAAGATAATTCATATTGACTCTGTGCGTATGGAGCAGTTTTGGCCATGAAGCACTTGCAGAGCCGCATTGGACTCGATAAACACTACAGCTGCTAAATAATTTGTTGCAAACAGATTTTGTTTACCAGCATGTGTTTATGAATGAATATGTATTTGCATACTTTGCATAGACACTTAAAGAGGATAGTTTATGCTAGTGTTACTACATCAAAATATGTCTGATGAAACTTTAAGAGGCTACAGCTTGTACTCAGCGTAGGTTGTGAGTTTGGCAAGAAATGGTTTTTCATTTTGACAAGATTAAGGCTACTTAGGAATTAAGCCAATTGCAAAAATGATTCACGTTAAAATGTCCCTGTCACCTTCAGCATCTTTCGGCATGCTAACCGGTGATACACTTTGCACAGAGTAAAGCTGTCGCAAGACATCTTAAGGACTGTGCTGAAAGCAGATATTCAGTGTCAGAATATCTAGGAAGCTGCAGCCAGGCTTATAGAAAACCTTCCCATCTGTCAGAAATGACTGCAGATCCGCACAACAAACTGAGGCAGTGTGTTTAGCTGGATAGACATCAGCCAAAGGGACACAACAAGGATGGCAAAGTCCCATGCAGGAGTTAAGGCTACTTAATATTCCTGTGTTGATTGGGGATTAATTGTTCCATCTGGCTCTCATGAAAACCAGTGAAGAGAATAAAAAAACAACACTCCCTCCTCTTTTTCCTGACGTGTTTTTCCTTGTTTCATTATGGTCATGGAGTATGGCTAGCAAGCGGTGAGGCTGGGAGGAGGAGGGGTCTGGACTGGACAGGCTTTACCAGAGGCAGAGCTGGGAAATTTGATCATTTTTCTCTGGGACTGTCATACGCCATAGGCTGCCTCATTTGTCTGCTCCAACTCCTTTGTTTCCACCGGGCTCCCTGTTCCAGGATTAGCCTGCTGAGAGACACAAGCAAAAATAAGACACACAGAGAGAGAGAGAGAGACAGTCAAAGGAACTGTATAGGCTAATTATTATACTGTAGTGCTCCATGTTTCTTTAATACAGTACTTAACTCTAATGTGCATCCTGCAGTTTTAAAAACGTGCTGAATGGCCAAAAAAACCCAGAATGCACACAGGTTTGTGAGTGTGAGGGGAAAGAGGGATGAGGGAGACGGCACCATTATTTTTCCTCCAAATTGCCCCGCAGTTCCACAGGAGTGGTGTTGACCCAGTTTATCTCCCACTCAGGTGATTAATGCAACATCGCTACAAACAAAGGTCACATCAGGAGGCAGGGGAGCAGGCCAGAGTACAATAAGAGCTAAGGGAGTTATATATGGCTGCTGCTATGGCTGAGAAAATAAGTTGTTTGTGTTGTTTTGTAGAGCATCACTCAGTCTCTAGAGGCACACAATGAGAAGTGAAAGGAAAAAAAGAATAAAACACAGACACACAAACTCACATGCACACACTGGAATGAACAGGGATGAGAGTTAACACACTTACCAATTATGACTATAATTTCAATTTTTTATATTTTCTGTTAGAAGACACACTATACATAGACGTCCAGGCACCTCTGGAGGGAGCTTGATGATGTCAGCAGGGGGTCTCTATGAGTCTATCAAGTTACATTATAGGAAGTACTACTACTTTGTCAATTTTGACCATGCTTTTTTTTTTTGCCTCTTCGGAATTCCCTGACTTGTGTGAATGAATTGTTGGGGTGTCCCTTTTAAGAGGAAGAACAGTTAGGACACCATCTGTATAACACAAACACCCAGATGACCCAACATGGGAATAAAGGGAAAATTTCAATTCCTATCTGATTGTAAAATAACTTATAAATGCTCATAACAGAGAGATATGCATCATGTTAGGATGAGTTGATTGATGTTTTTACAGTCACAAGTAGAGCTGAACTGTCGGTTGATTTATTGATAGTAGTTGTTTGATAGTTTGATAATCTAGTAATATTTCAGGTAAAAATAGTTTTTAAAAAAATGCTACACCTTCTCAGGTTCCAGCATCTCAAATGGGGAGGATTTGCTGGGGTTTTAAAAAAATGTTTTATATGCAATATAGTAAGCTGAATATCTAAGGCAAAATCTAGATATTTGAAGATGTCACCCTGGAGTATGGGAAGTTGTGATTGGCATTTTTTATTTTATTCCATAGACCAAAGAATGAATCAAATGAATCACAATCATCAGAAAATAATGAATTGCAGACCTCATCACAAGCCAAAACGTTTGGGAACTGCAAGCATAGTGTACTGCAACGGCATGCTAATGTGTTCAGAGACACAAACTGACTGGTCTCATGTATACCTCAGATGGGGACTCATCAAGAAAGGTAACATGTAGGCAGACATAATTATTAGAGCTTCTCAGAGGATTTATCTGTATGTACTGTGTCAAATTCAGTGAGAGGTGTAACAGAACATGCATAAGTAAAGAATTAGTGGTGAAATATCTGGGGTTGAAAATATAAGCTCTCTCTGTAGGAGTTCCCTTACGGCTTCTGCATCTTTAATGTTCATTTAGAGGGCTCCACATACACACAGCCAGCGTTTCTAGAATTTAGGTCATTTTGTTAGAATCTGAACTAGGCTATGTGTTTTTGTTTCTACCACTGTCTTGCATTTTAAAGAAAGTTTGTGTTTTGAGTTCTGAAACACAGCTGCTTTTTGAGTTTCCCAGCCTTGCTATGTTTTTCCACAGCTGACACTTGTGAATACAAATGCTTTTACTTTTCTAGTTATCATTTAAACTCATTTTAGTTTGCCATGCTCCGCTCGAAAACCATATTCAAATTCAACTGCAAGTGTAATTATTCTGTTTCTACCTTTTTTTTCTATCTGCGGTTATCTAAATAATAATCTCTGGTTTCAGCATTTATACCAAAGCACATTCTCTAAAGTATTCCACAGCCATGGTTTCTCTTCCAGAGAAATTACTGGTGTTAAATGAAGCAATGATTTTCTTTATATGTGCCAGCTGTAGTGCAAATGGTTTTCAATCTGCCAGAAAATTCAGTGCATCTTGTGAAGATGAGGCTGAAGGTGGACTGAGTGAACAGGGGCCATAGGGCTTTGATCTAACAGTCTGATAATGTTACATCAAACTGTGTTTTTGTGTGTATTTTCTCCAATGTTGTATTCATAAAGATTTCTTTATGATCACTGTTGAAGAAGACATTCAGGAAAAGATACAAATTTCTATCTGAATGCATTCACCCTGAGCACAACTGTAGTGCTGTGGTAGCAATGTGGGGGAAATGGCCCTGAGGGCACAATATATTCTTTTTTTTTTTTTTATACAGTATGTCGCACGATCAGATACAATGACAGTGGTATTGTTGGGATCTGACGCTTATGTTTTCCAGTAACTTAACTTGTGTACAATGGTTCTAACCATTTGTTGCAACAATAAATGCATTTTAATTTGGTAGTGTGGCTCTGCTCATGCGATGTTGTGGAACAAATGTGAGCATGTGTGAGACAGACTGTGTGTTCACAAAACCCATATATACATAGCATTAAGTTAACATCAGCCCTTTAAAAGAAACATTCAAAATTCACACATGACCAAATACTTAGAAAATAAGAGGGTGGGGAGGTGGAAGGATTTATGAAAGCAGGCAGTAGTTTAATAGTAAGGATGCAGAGCTCAGCATTGTTGTTGGCAGACTGAGCACCAAATGTTTATATGGACCGCCTATTGAGAGAGATGCATCATGAACATACGTGATTGGATATGGGTATGCCTGAGGCTTCATTGTATTTGAGTTTTATATATACACTACCGTTCAAAAGTTTGGGGTCACCCAAACAATTTTGTGTTTTCCATGAAAAGTCACACTTATTCACCACCATACGTTGTGAAATGAATAGAAAATAGAGTCAA
>JAVQJD010066839.1:0-13258 GCA_036023655.1 Nannoperca australis | reverse complement strand
CATAGTCTGATGTTACATTACATTTAGGCATTTACCCAAAGCGACTTCCAAAATAAGAGCTCAAGTGCATAGAACCATGATTGAAAACAACAGGACGTCTCATCAGACTTGTAAGGGCTTTACAGTTGACCACATTTCCTCTGGTTAGCTGTGGCACTTATTTTCTCAGTCAGCTGTTTGTTTTAGTTTGGTGCAGAAGTACTGACAGCAGAGCTGTTGGAGAACAGCACATTTGTTTTTCTTTGCTTTTCATTTTTCCCCTTTGGTCATCAGATTATGTATTTTACCTCACATTTTACCAGGAGAAAACCGGCGATAGGAATATTTCTAGATTTATTGCTTTATAAAGCTAATTGTGGTCCCTCGGGGGGTGTAGCAGTGCATGGATAAGTGCACAGCTGGCACATGTGGATCTACATGTGGTTTCTCTCCTTTTAGCTATTATAAATAAATAAAAAAGATCCGTCCATTTAATGTAGCAGCAGTTATGGCTGGGCGATATGGCCAAAAATGTTATCACAATTGTTTTTTCTTCATATCAGTCAATATCAATAATGATCACAATAAATGTCAAATCAGTATTTCTTTCAAGGTCAATGGCTGTTTTTTTGTAAGCATAGCTTTTATTTCTGGCATCTGATTGGCTCTTTTAATCCTGCAACGTCATTGGCTTTTCTTCGCCCGGTGCTTGCAGCAGTAGCCTAAGGGCCTGTGAAAGTGTTAGAATATCCGTCATCTGGATTTACTTGATTTATCCAGGGGCCGTTTGTTGAGTACATTTATTCTGCATTTGTTCACATGGTAGTTGAGTGGAGTGAGTAGTTATACATGTTCCTCACTAGATGGTAGCAGCGTGAAGCAAATAAAGCAGATCTGCAACGCAACATACAAGTCTAAGACTGTAAGTTACACTACAGAGTACACACTAGTGTAAAACCTGGAGGTTAGACCCAGTCTGCAAGACAATTTCATGAGATGTTCAGCCTGAAATTTTTACTTAATTGTTTTACTTACTTACTTTACAATTACTCATTGTGACTACTAATGATTTGATTTTCAAGGAAGCAAAAAAGAGACTCACATATTCAGCATGATAAACCAAACACTCACTAAATGGTTGACCTTGAGCACAGTCAGTTTCAAGACAGCTGATTCTTCTTGATGCAAAGTTGAATGTGCCGATTGTTTTTGTCTGTTCTCCCTGCATAGATAAGATAGTGATGAAATCAGGTCTAAGGTGACCAACCACAGATTCTATCTAACATCTGTCGTTCTGTCTCTCTATCTCTCTCCACCAGGCGGTATATAACCTTGCCAATGTGGCCTGTAAGTGTCACGGCGTCTCAGGCTCCTGCAGTCTGAAGACCTGTTGGCTCCAGCTGGCTGACTTCAGACGTGTTGGAGAGTTCCTGAAGGAGAAATACGACAGTGCGGCTGCCATGCGAATTGGACGCAAGGTACTGAATTCACAGCAGATGCGTCTCTCCTCCCCGGAGTGTCTTGAACAAAACAATGAACAGAATTACCCAGAAAAATAATCCTAAATCTCACACCAGCTTACTCTCTCTCCACTTCCAGGGCAAGCTGGAGCTTGTAGACAAGCGCTTCAACACCCCGACCCCAGAGGACCTGGTCTACATCGACCCCAGCCCTGACTACTGCCTCCGCAACGAGACCACGGGCTCGCTGGGCACGCAAGGCCGCCTCTGTAACAAAACCTCGGAGGGCATGGACGGCTGTGAGCTCATGTGCTGCGGCAGAGGATACGACCAGTTCAAGACCTACAAGCACGAGCGCTGCCACTGCAAGTTCCACTGGTGCTGCTACGTCAAGTGCAAACGCTGCACGACGCTCGTGGACCAGTTTGTGTGTAAATAGCACGCCGGCAGATGACAGACGGATGGAAGGGGATGAGGAAGGGGGAGAGAGGGGGAAGATAAAGAGGGAGGAGGTGACGGGATGATGGAGGTTGAAGGATAGAAGAGAGTGAAATTTCAGGGTTTTGTTCAGGATAAATTAAGACACACAAGTTCCATTTTATTCTCTCCTCCATTTATAAATCTCAAGCCTTTTAAGGTTTTAAGACACCCACACGGCCGTTTGTTGTGTATGTAATTGGACAATGATGGATAGATAGATGGGGAAGAAGGACAGACGTATGGGAAGATAGAAAGCAAGGAGGAATGTGCTTTCTCCCATGGTTTAAGGACGATTTTTCTCACCACTCCATCATCACTTCCCGCTGTCCTGTATGATTATCCTGATCACAACCCTGAAGGAAAGAGGGATGGACAGAAGGAAGGACAAACAAAATGGACAAACAAAGAAGGACATCAAGGATAAACGGACCTAGAAAGTGGAACAACTGGATCCTAAAACGGGGACACATACGACTAGTGTGATAACAAAGATATGAGAGATGAAATAAATATATAATTAAATAATAAATAAAAACACAACTCTCATTGTTATTTAAAGAGACTCAAGCAAACCTAAGGCACAGTTTGGACCCAGAAAACTCTGTTCAAGTGTTCGGGAATCCCACAAGTCATTACAGTCCTTTTTGGAGTTTGAAGCCATGTGAAAGGTGAATGTGTCACCGTGTCTCTTTCAAAGATTTTATGACCTTTAACCCTGCATGAGTCATTTCAGCATACATGAGTTGTGCTGGCGTTGCTCAAACACACTTGTACAGAGAACATCAGAAAGGAGGAAAAGTCCAGAGTGAAACAGACGAATGAGAGCGAGTAGAAGAGGAATCACTTATTGGGGGCGTGAAACAGAAAGGGGGTGAATGGAGGGAAGAGAGAAAAGGGAAAAGGTTAAATGAACTGGGTGATTCTTTTTTGCGACAGAATTCAGGAGACAGTTCCACAAGCCACACAGCTGATTGGGAAACTCAAGCATGGGGATTTTCAGCAGAAAGATTTCTGATTTAAAATGCAATAAAGTGTATTACAAACACGTTATCTTCATGTCAAAAAGCACTCACTTACACTATCCATTTGTGTCAACGTAATTATTGCTGCTTGAGCTGACACGTGTGTCTCTGCAGGTTAATGAGGCTCGCCTGTTGCAGCCATCTTGACAACCACGGCTGTTTAAACAAGCAGCTTCGGCTCTGTGACCTTCATCTGACAGTAAAGTGAGCAAAACCACCATTAGTGAGATTAATGTGCTGTATCTGCCTTAATGAACCCGCACTAAGAGGCACGTTCACTGAGAGTGGACCTTTTTGTCTCATGTCGTTACGCAACTTGTTAAGTCAACAAAAAAGCCCTGTGGTGTCGATTTTGGCAGTTTTGCCGCTAATTTAACATTTTATAAAACTGTTATATCGTGATTTTTGCCCTTTGTATGGGTTGGGTTGAGGCTATTCTAAGATTATAATGTAATCCAATTGATAGACACAAACATGAAGAGGACAGAGTGGACAGAAGAGGACTGAACATGCTGTGGAAAAATGAATGTGAGAGCATGGAAAAACAGAGGACTGCAATTTATTATGTGCTACTTTAAAATAAGTAGTAGATCAGAAAAGAAGGTATATTTTATTATTGTTTTTCACTTTCTGTTTTCTATGTTTTATACATGAGTATTATTGTGTATTCTTTTGATAAACTAGTCTTTGACAATGAGGCTTTGTTGTGTTTTTGAGTCTGCTGCAGTTCTTTTGGAGAAGTCGGATCCCGGCCAACACTTTCTCTCTGTTCCCCACAAACTTCATGTCTACAGACAAGTCTTCATCATTTAGAGGGTGTTTTGGAAAATGATTCTGCGATTGCTAAATTGGGAAGTTATGCCATTCACAACAACAATGGCAAAATTATAAATGGAATAAAACCCTCCTTGATGAATAAAAGTAGATGAAACTCAATTAAATGACAAAAATTCGCAGTCCAGACTGGAACATTTTCATATAACTAATTATAGTTTTTAGCAAGTAGTTTGTAATATGCAGTATTTTGCTATGGAGTAAACTTTTCAGGGAATTAATATATGTATAATATAATATGACATGATATGGTAGGTGGCAAAAAATTTAGAATATAAATTATTTGTCCAATCTTCTGAATGTTTTCACATAAACAGAGGTTTTCCGTATTGATTAAGGCTCACTGATATGTAATCGGAACTCTTTAGATTCTTAACTTCATAGAATTTTGAATGAGGTTCCTTATACCTACTCACAATTAGCATTGTGACATTTTGAGACAGCCGAAATAGGGTGTGCACTTCCCAAATATACTATACATATATACTTATTCCAAACAACAATAATCCCCAAACACTGAATCTAGCATCCATCTGTACATTTACATTTAAAATCTTTGGGAGACAATCCTCAAACACATTATTTATAACCAATGAGTGCAGTTTTTCATCTTAAATGACACTAAGTAAAAAATCTATGTATCCATGTTGATCAATCTTGGTCATATCAGTATAACATTAGTAATGTTTAATACTAAGTCACACTGTGTTTATATGTATTGTTTTCTGACGTAAAAAAAAGTAAAATATTATGTATATTTGTAAGGTGTTTGCCGTTTTCTTGGGATTTTTCGGTTTTTCTTTTCATTGCTTCCATTTATTATGAATATTCATGCTTCTTTCAGATTTCCTCTTTGTTTTCTCACGCCTCCTCGTCGACCTTTGATCCCATCAGATGGACAAACAGCTTGACTCCTCATCTGCTCCCTCTCAGGCTACATCACTTATGCTGGTTACTTTATGGTACCAGCGAACCGACTTCTCTTCAGCTCTTTTCTCTGTGTCTCTATAAAATGCTCAGGCGGTTTTGCTAAACAACCTCAAACAACTTTTAGCACTTAAATGTCAAGTGCACAGTCATGGCTAAGCAGGGCTGTACGGTGGCCTAAGCTACAATCCCATTACTTTGAGCTGCTCACAGCTAATTGGATTAGACCACTGACCAGAGCAGCATGACATACAGTACTGTATGTGTGTAATCCTTCTCACCTGATACTACAGAGGACTCTGTCTGTCTCTGTGTGTTTAATGTTCTTCTTATCCAAGACAAAACTTCTGCTGATGATTATTCCTACAAAGGATAGTATTAATGTATTAATTCTACATCGATGGTTTATGTATGTTTCATAGTGTCTTGAAGGGCGAACATGTGCATGTGTGTATTTGATTAACTCAGTGAAAGTGTAGCCTGGTGCTTTCTCTAATCCTTCTCACCTGACAGCCATCTGCAGCTGTGATGCTGCTAATTTGATTGAAACAAACAAACAAACAAAAAGTCAAGGTATGATTCTTTTTTTATAAGGCCCCTTTTTTTTGCACTTATGACAATGTTTCAGGTTATATATTTGTCTTCTTATTATTGTCGTTTTTAAGTCTGTGGTAATGCACTTATAGCAGATGATTGTGGATGTGGAACTGCTGTGGCCGGAAAGTTAGCTGTGTTATCAGCAAGTTTTGCTGACTTTGCATTCAGTCTGTCTGCAGCTGTTGTGCCTTAAGTCAATCTTGTGAGCTTTGCATCATTTTTGAGGACAAACAAAACTGTTAAAACAACACCATTACTTCAGAAAACATTTTCGGGGGGAATAGATCCCTTTCTAAATTCTTGCATGTATTTCTTCCTGATTTAAGCCAGAGTCCTTAAGGGGGCAATTATTAGTTAGAAAAATCCATAGTTTTCATTTTGTTTCAGCTGCCACTATCACCTTGGAGTTTGATTGTGTCTCCTCAGGTGTTTGGTAATCTGGAGCTGTCCTGCAGCTTAGACTTCAATCTAAACATTTCCTCTCTACAGCCTTGACTCTGCTCTTTCCAGATACGTAGCTAAGCAGCAGAGTGGGACGAATCGTGTAACCGCTGGGCTCTTTAAACAGCCAAAAGGAGTCTCTGCATATCTGCACGCAAATTAGCCTGGAACATCAGCACAGTGTTTGAGGATGCCATTAATGAAACCCAGCTGAGTCCTGATCTGACCCTCTGGTTCTTACCTGCAGGACCCTGTAGTGTTTGACTGCCAGCTGTCTAATTATGAAGCCAAAGCGGCTTAGAACTGCTGTTCTTGCAGTTGGACTACATGACTGTAAGAATGGCTCATACAATTTATGTAAACATATTTTCTCCTTTCTGTGCTGGTTTTGGCATCAGGCAGTGAGGTAATTCCTCTACAGCCTGTTCTCTCCGTATGCTGGAGCAGGCGAGCAGGAGTTGGAAGCTCAGATGGCTGCTCTTCCTTTGTGCAACGGGGGGAAACCGCAAGGCTGGAGGGCATTCTGGATAAAAACAACCTCACAATAGACAAATGTCCGCAAATAAAATGAAATCTTCAGTTACACAGAGCATGTTGTTCCCCTTAAGAAGACATTCTTGGTGTAAAAAGCTATGAGGATGTCAGTGGGATACAGCAGATACTACTTACTGTATTTCACAATTCTGTCTCGCTCAGACAAAGCAACTTTTGATCATTTTACTAGCTGTAGCTGTGCGTGATACCCGAAGCAAACCGTACAAAGGGATCTATCTTGCACATGATGTGTCTGTGTGTGTGTGTGTGTGCGTGCGTGCATGCGGGTGTGTAGATTAGCCGGCAGCTGTTATAGTTAAGACATCCGTAGGCGAACTCTCTGATCCGGATTAGCTTGAATGAGGAAGACACAACCTCATTTACTCACACACATAAAAATACACACATACACACAGATACAGTATATAAATGCATATTCTGTCACTGGCGTCGACTGCTCTCTTTCTGTCCTTTTCAATTTTCTCTTCCTCTGTCTTCTTCAAACACACTCCAAGCCCAAACACCAAGTCTGACACAAAAGCTCAGCCACTTATCTGTAAGCTCATTCATCCATATGGTTTCTACAAGCTTTGGCTGGAGCAGAATGGACCGCTCAGTCCCGCTAAACCAGAATATCTAATTTTCTTGGGATGGTACTGTAGATTCAGGAAATGCACTGTGAGTTGAAAATGTATTTCTCACACCAGTGCCACTATTTTTCATCCTAATCATTATCTTCTAAACCACTTCATTACTCGCTTTCTTTCACAGGGAGCGATCCAGCAGGCTACAAATAAAGCTGCAGACAGATGTGTGTATTTATCTGCATCACTGGTTTCTGTTGCAGCTGGTGTAAAGTGGACACACCTGAAAGCACACACACACACACACACACACACACAGGTCACAGACAAGACAAACGCAGGGAATCCCAAGGTTTAAAAATAGGCGAGCATGCAAATCACCGACCAATGATGCAACACACACTGTTGTTGCAGGACAAAATGGGACTTGTACTTTCCTGTTTTCCCAAAAATTTAGTTGTACGGTTAATACCCAAATTTTGTTAATGGCTTCAGTTATTAATCTCAAAGGTTTTGCAATCTGTGGCAGTCAGTCAAACCAAATATAAATCTGGGCTGGTTCCTTGGGAGGGGCAAAAACTGTTGAAAAAGAGCTCATGCAAACTGCAGAATGAAAATGTTAAGCATCATCTCCTGCAAATGAAATCCATTAATGATGCCAACAGCAACACTTTGAGGAATTCAGGCCAGCGACCATGAAATGTTTATTAAAATCAACAGTGACACCAGAATGTAGGCAGATTTCACTCCAGGCCTCATAAAAAGTTTAACATAATTTCTCAACCATCACACGCAGCAGACGAAGACAGGGAGTCATCACTGAATACCAATGAATGCAAACAATACGGACTGCATTGGCTTTTAAGCAATATACCATTTAATGGGTGCTACATGCATTTACTTCATTATTAACATCAAGCAACTTACGCATAATTGACAACATGATTAATAATTTACAAGGTGTTCTTCTTCTCTGCTAAACACTGAACACTAAAAACAGTGGTGATAAAACTTTCCATGACCTGGGAAGAGAATGAGGTGTGGTGCGTTTGAAACCGTTCACATAATGTGCTCTTTACTCCCATCACACCCTGTTTGTGCATGTGTGTATGTATTAGATCAGGGTGTTAGGCAGCAAATGTGGGATCATGTGTTCTATATTCAGGCTTGTTTTGTCATGGATGTCTTCATGTAGCTCTATAGCTGTAGGTACATGGTGCAACTTAAAACGACGAAGATCTTATTTCTTTATTTGTTTAGTGTATGTGAAGACAAGTTACAGTTCCTAGTTGCATTTAAATTTAGATAACAATCACACAATGTGTAATATAGCGTTTTAAAATCTATTTTAGACATTTGGCTTACACTGATACCCCAAAGTGACAGTGAATCAATAAACACTTTTGATGTGCATATCTTAAAAATAAATATCCACCTTATGTCAGGTGTGGTCTACCTGCTGTGACATGTTGATGCTGAGTGTTTAGAGACACACTGAACAATGCTAATTAAATCTTTAACATTTCTTTAACCCAGTCCAGCCAAGCCTTAAATACTCTCCACGGTTATAAAGCAGCCACGTCTGTTTTGGTGCTCCAGTTGGTACAGCAGCAACAGATTATTTAAATGACCATATTACCCAAGGAGAGGCTTGCACACATATGCACGGATAGAGCAACAAAGGAACATTTAAATGCAGGATTAGCAATGTGAACACGGTGCAATCAGAAATCAAGGTTATGCAAACAAACTGCGATACCCTGCCACCTGCAGCGAATGTCGCCACCACTGTGAGTTCCCTGGAGGGCTGTGCAGATAAAGGTCTCCCATGAGTAACATGCAATTCCCAAAGCATATCAGATCCTCTGCTGAATAAGGCTGGCTGAAAAAAACACATGAATTTGCAAACACCATGATGTCTTGTTTCCTTTCCCACATCTGGACTCACTATTATGTATGATCTGCATTTTAAAGGAACTATCCGTTCCATATTTTGAAGCCCTTCGTCCTGTAACTGTTGAGAAATATCCTGTTGAACCTCACTACCCAGTATCAGACAAGGTTGAAATCACATCACATCACATCATGTGCCTGCATACACTAGTCTACTCAAGTCTTTGGCACAGAACTAAAAACACATCAGTTATATTGTTCAAAAGAAAATATATCAATTATTTTAACCTTAGATGAACTCTATGCCAGCCAGCCAGTTCAACCTCCGGCTTAATCAATAAAATGTGTTGAGTAAATAGTGTATTACGTAAAAAAAAAAGAAAGAAATCCAAAAAATACTGTGGAATGTTTTCTAAATGTAATGGGTAAGTATGACAAGCTCACCCACATTGCTTCGAAGGAAATCTATATAATTATACTTGCATAACTTTACTTTTACTATATTGTAAACTTATTTTTCAGATGTCCCTACATAAACTACATATAGCACAGACAAACCAATACAATACTCTTTCAGTTCATAGAAAATAAAACTTCACACTCATCATTAACAATTCGTATCAATCAGATAAGATAAAGTTACTGCCCCAGGAGCATGCAACACTCATCAGGTTAAAGTACTGAGGTAATATACTGTCTCAGCAGAGATACAAGTATCTGCGTTAGCAAAGCAATGGGAACAAGGTTTTCAACATTTGTAGAGTCAAAGTAACCTCTTCTAAATGGTATTTCTAAGGCCTCTTCTACTCTGGAAACAAACAGATATCTGTCAAGTTGATGTACTTGTTTAGTATTGTGATTGTGGACCTGTTCAACCAGACCAGTGAAACTGCACTGAACTGTGTTGAATGTAACAACCCACCCAGCTGCCAGAGCCTTGCATGACAATAAATCCATTTGCACAATCATGCAATCAGAGTTAACCACAATTGCAGCACAGCAGGGTTTGTGTTTGAGTGTGTCTTTTTGTGTGTGTATGTGCGTGTGTTCTAGCATGGTACACCCATGGATATGCACACTCCAGGTCAGGGGTGCAATGAGGGCAGAGAGCAGGCCATCCAAAGGTGGTGTGATTCATATACTCCTATCTCCGATATGGGGGTGGAGCTGAATTGTTACCCAACCTGCACCTGTTTTCTTTGTACTATATAGTTACAACAATGAAATCGATGGACAGAAAATTACCCTATCCATAATTTTGACAATCAATTAATTGTTTAAGTTGTATATTAAGTAAAATATCAAATATTAGCTGTTACTGTTTTTCTCAAGTATCTCTGGACTATCGGATGAAACAAGCAATTTGAAGGCATTACTTTGGGTTTTGGGGTGGTGCCTTTTCCTGACAACATGACAGCTGCTTGACCCAGACTGAAAGATTGCTGACTAATCCAACTGACACAGCTAATATCATATTTCATAACCTATCACATATATTTATTTCAGCTCTAAAATGTTGCATCCAATACTTTTACACACTTTTCTATCTCGATAATTTGCCAAAGTAGTTAAAAACTACAACAACGTTGCTCAATATCTACAATGTCTCTTCCTCTTCCTGATCGTCAGTGACGGGTCGTTTTTTTCGATCTGATTGGCTACCCGCCGTCATGCGAGCGGCGTCACGCAGTGATTGCCTCCTTACGACGTCGCTCAGTCCAGTCTGGTCTAGCGACAGTCACTCGTAACCGCTCAGAGTAGAGAGGAGCAGAGCAGCGAATACAACTCTCTGATAACTACACGACCCAGAGGACGGACTCCTCTTCAGACCTCAGGACCAGGTGAGTAATACAACTAACACTGGCCACTGTCGGTTGTTATTATTGTTGTTCTACCTTGTTTCAGACTGTTGAATTCACCCAGGACTTTTCTAGCGTAACGTTAGCGCCACTCATGTAACCTAAATGTAACCTGCGAGCTAGCAGCTTTGCTATCCGGCTAATTCTGACTGTCAAAACAACAGAGAGAAGCATAATCTGCTAGCCAGCAAGAAAGCACAGCTTTGCTCTCTCTTTACGATACATTATCACTCATATTGAGGCAGTATTTTACATGTTTAAAGGCAGATTGGTCGACGTGGTAAGCTGTCAAAATAACCACAAGCTATTTTAAAGAGTTATCTGGCTTTTTTCAGATGTAGCAGCTGGTGTTAGCTGACTAGCCAGCTCGCTAGCTCGGTGTAAACAAACCATCACCATAGTCTGTCCATGGGCTGCGGTCTGATTATTATTTTACCTTTGACAACACAGCTTGGGTCATGTGTAATGTGAAACAATTTAGCAGCAGCCTAAGATCAAACATATAAAAACGCTCCTTTGTGTGAGGCATGTGTTGGAAGTATACGAATTGTCGCTGTCAACAAAAAGGTAGTCCGGAGTTTTGGGTTTCTTTGTCTTGCTCGCTCGCCAGTGTTGTGTTGACTCCCCTGTACTCTGTGAGTTTAGAGCGTTGTTTAGTGTGGCTCAAATTGCTGCTATGTGTGCACACTTAAATTTATTTGTTTTTGTATGTCAATGGCTGAGAGACCCTATATTATTAACAACAAGTAGCAAGCAGCGGCTGTAAAGGCTAATTTATTTAAATACCTGACAGTCCTGTTTTGGCTCAGCTTGGTTGATCTTGTTTTTGTTATTTAGGTGTGTTCCGAGTTTTCAGATCAAGACAATACTGCCTTCTGTGGAACCTACCCTTTGCACGATGCTGTAATTATTTCATCAACAAGTTATGTTCCTATGTAAGATAGTAAGTAGCTTTTTCTGTTGTTGAACCACAAAGACCTGATTTGAACCCAATCAGTCTGCTTTATGTTAGTCAGTGGAGACTTAACACATATTTCACATTGTAAGCCATAGCCATTTTTTTATTGAGTTTTGTTTCTCTGAGAAGAAGCAAACATTTTCAGGATTAACCAGCCAATATTCACTCTTTTGATGCTTTCTGCAAACAATGCTGCTGATAGTGGTTTGTTAATCGATATTAACAGCCGGGAATATTATACAGCTAAACTGTTATAGTCAAAATCTACTTGACTGGTGACTATAGAGTCTTAATTTCATTTTTTCTGTGCTATTTAAATGTTATTTTATTTGTACGGAATGCACATACATTACTGCATGTATGCCCATCCCATTTTCTGTTCATTTGCTACAAAGCATGAGGTCATTTTATAAATATTTTATGGGCTGGATAGCTGATAGCCTTTTTGTATTGAACCCAAACTTTATATATACAGAAACACTCCCAGCCGTACCCTAGCTCGAGTTTAGCCCATGGATATTTCATGGAGCAGTGTCTTAGTTGGTATTTGTGTTGAAACCCATTTTGCATTTTTAATCAGTGCCTTCTCTTGTACGTTGACCCTTTGGGGTTTTATAGTGTATGTCATAATTTCTAAGTGCAAGTTTGCTCCTATGCAACTTAACAGCACCAGTAAGAAACTTAAAGCTGTCATCTGTAAATATAATTACACACACTCATCCCTGCTGTTATTCTCCAACTTGAGAACAAGTGCAGCTTCTGTGTCCTTCTGTATCAAAGCGCACATAGGAATGCAAAGCTGATCCATCATATAATATGCATAGCAACTGCGTTTTATAGAAAAGTCAAATAAGTTAACCACATGGAGTTCATTCATCAGATTCATCTAAACAGGAAATGTGCAGTAACTTGCTGTTGGAAGGATATTGATTTGCAATTATACAAAGAATGAATTCAGAACTTCCATAGCTTGAGCTGATACCAGTCTCACCCTTCTAGATGTGGCTACTGAGCAATACGTCATATTTTCTTTACTGGAAGTACAACTCTTTAGAGAATTTAATGTATAATGAAGTCACTCTTTGACAGTGTGCCAGGCAGGAGAGCAGCTAAACATAGCTTCTAAGAACAGTAGCAAACTGTCAGTGCAAAATTGATTGTAGCAGCCTCTCTGTTTCTTTTATATTCCTCTTCTTGCCTCCGTCTGTGCTTTATTTCCTTCCCTCACAACTCTCAAAACAGGGCTGTGTATGTTGTGTACAAAACTAAAAGAACAAAACACGCCTTCCTTTTAAATGTTTTTTCTTCTTCATGTTCTTGCAGAGGTGAAAATGCACACACAACATTTACAATACACCCAGCTAAATTAGCCTGTCGCTAGTTATAATAAGTAATATATTGGTATGTTAGTATGCTTTAGGTTCTCTTTTCATTAGAACATTTAGGGGACCTATTTTTATCCTCATGAGACCCATCTTTGCATTACCACCATGACCCAGTGCTTGAAAACCACTGCACTATGACTCCACCAGCAGAGCCAGTAGCACACTGACCTTGTTGTGGTCTGTTTACACTCTATGTTAAGATGGTTGGTGGTTCAGTACTATTTAGAGACAAAGAGCAGTGACTTTGAATATCTTTGGGAGGTTATTTGGGCAAGATTTAACCCATTGTAGTAGTTTTAGCCGAG
>JAVQJD010066837.1:0-10852 GCA_036023655.1 Nannoperca australis | reverse complement strand
CTCCAGACCTTTTACCTGCTTAAGTGATGATGAAATAACAAGGGAACAGCCCACACCTGTCCATGAAATAGCTCTTGAGTGGATTGTCCCATTACTTTTGGTCCCTTAAAAAGTGGGAGAGTAAATACCCTCAAATTAAAGCTGAAAGTCTGCAGTACAAGCACATCTTGTTGGTTTCATTTCAAATCCATTGTAGTGGCGTACAGAGCCAAAAAGATGAGAATTGTGTCGATGTCCCAATACCATGGACCTGATTGTAAATCACATGTAATCTGATCTTTTCAATTCTGATATGGGCCACTTTATTATGCGGTCCTTAATCAGATACAGGTATAGTTTTTTCAATGTGACCTAAACAGTCAATTCTGCACTGGTAGGAGTCTCTCTAATACAAACATTAGTTAAATTAAACAATAAAAATGTGGCTCTCTTTCTCAGCATCCTCATTATCATATGCTAACAGATTTGCTATCTTTTCTGGCCATCAACTTATAAATAAAACTGTAAATGCTGACTTTAGTGGCCTTCATCTTTACTTCCAGACACGGCGTTTTCTGTGGCATCTTTGTTATTGTTCTGTTGCGGGTCAGTTTTGCGGTTCAGTTCAGGACCATGACTAGTTCACACTGGAATCTGATACATTTAAAAGATAATGTGAACTGTTAAACAAATTAAATCGGATATGAGCAGTAAATCTGAATTGAGCCCTAAGACTTGCAATGTGAACATAGCCAAAGCAGCCAGTCTCAGTCTGGAGCCACCACACACCATTTCTAGAAATACAACAGCACAGCTACTATGCCAAAACTTTGACGCAGTGTCAAAGTCCAATCAGCTGTACAATATATTGTATTTTAATGGTCATTTGATTAATAATAATATATTGTGGTGCAAAATGTATTTTGTAGCAGATGAGAAAGTCAATTGTTCGGGGAAAATATTTTTAAATATTGTATGATTTTTGTTTGTTGGGGAATGAATTAATTATCTGATGATGAGATAATTGCATTTCTTTCAGTATGTCATTTAATCAATAAAGCTGATGGGAGGGGCTTCAGACCTTTAAACGAACACCTCAATGGTGGATGAGTCAGTCTCAGTTGTGTTACAGAGAAGGTAACATCTGCTGATTTACACTTAATTAGCTTATGTTATAATGTACATCATTTTTTCCAACTATTTTTGGAAATATTTCTTACCCAAATCTGCACTTTGGGAGACCAGCAAAATTAATTTGACTCCTTCTTGAGAGGGTCGCTTGCTTGTTTTGGTGTTTCCACCATATCAATCTTCACTGAAACGTAAGTTCATCAAGAACTTAATGACAAGCTCAACCAATATGGATGTATTGTGTTGGTTTTGGGAGGATTAAGTAGGTCATTGCATTTCTCATTTAGTTTGGATGACTTCCCTGCAGCCAGTTTCCCACACCTTAAGGGCCTTCCCAGAGGAATAGAGGCTGTTAAAGCAACGTATTGATGCCCAGGATTTCAACTGAGAAGCTCAATGAAATACTGAGGGTTGTCCACATACTTTTGGCCCTGTAGTGTATGCAAAAAGCAGTCAATCTGAATGAAGTCAGGGTTGCTATGATCAGTGTTTGATTTTTGGGACTGATATCCATCACCAAAAAGTGTTGAAATGAAAAGCCTGGGCTAATATCCGCCTGCTATGTGGATAAGACCTCCAGCGCCATAGGGCTGTTTAGATTTGATGATCTCTTTATGTGCCAAATTAATTCCTAAAATGAATATCTTCGGGCCATCCGCAAAGGTTTGCTCTCATAATTAAGCATAGCTTCCTAATACCGTCTCTGCTAAGCTTGGGGGTATCTCCTTTTAAGTCTTTGAGAGGCCTATTTTTCTTTTTTTTCTATCTATCTCTTACACTCTGGGTTGAGTGTCAAACTTTATCAGGTGACAGGCTGCTACATCACTTGACGTCCTATCAAATGGAGATGACAGGAAGGTCAATGATGGAGAGACTCCACGGTCACAGCGGCATTTGTACCTGTTAATGACCCGTGATGTTAAATAGCGTCGAGGGAGAGCCCGACAGTCACGCTCCATATCATCGGAGGACAGGGAACTCGACCGCCGTTTTATCTGACCGAGCTCAACTGCAAACTTTTTTCTGTCTTTCCCCCTCTCGTCTCAGGTTGATGTCTCTTCTCGTAAACTGCTAAGAGAATTGTTGCACCATGTATCATTTTGATCGGAGGCTCTAATGCTAGATGATGAGGCCACAGGTCAACAGATTCACCCACACATTCATCACAGTTAAAAAGTAAGTAAGGTTATCTCAGGAGAGGCTCTTTTTCAATGTATTTAAGCGATTATATCTTATGCAGGATGACAATTACAGCTTATCTATGCTCATTATGGAGTTTACTGCTGCTCCTGCTGGAAATGATGAGATACTTGTGGAGGCCATTTAAGGATTCTTGTGCCAGTAATTGTCAACTGTAAACTGAAATTATTTCCCTCCGTCATGCTGACGTTGAAGTCAAATAACAAGAACATTTAATAGAATGATAGGCGATATAAAAAACTACTTTTCCCTGTGACACATGCTTTGGTAATACAATTTACATAACTTACACCACTTATATAAATGCCAGCACGTACTGTAAAATAAGCAGTATGAATCACCTTTAGTATCCGTCTCTTTCGCTCTCTGTCTTTTTAATAGCAAGAAAGGGGGTAGCTTATTCATCCAAAGCAGTGCAGCACAGTGTCAGTGTTTGGATGTGTGAGGGAGATGGCTGTCGTGTGTAATTAATCTGTGCAAAGTGAGTGGGGGTAATGGCAGCTCTTCAGCTGGACTGATCTGGTACTACAACAGGATGCTGTTTCCATCATGGAGCAACTGCCGATAAAGAAGAAGCAGCATTTTAAATGAAGGCGAACACGGTGATGTGTGCAGAACAGGGTTGCACTGACACGGTCTGCAAAAGCATTGTATATAAATGTGTATATAAATACCCATAAATGTTTACATGCTTCATTCTTATAAAAACTCTTAATATCATGTCCATGGAGAGTACCTGATTCATTATTTTTTAGACATTTTTTTTTAGATGTAGTCCATGGTCTTACAAAGCCCTTTAGGCTCATTGTGCGTCAACTGGTTTTGGGAAATGTTATTAATAATAATAAAAACAAGATTGATTATGCATCTCTACAGTTGCAGATGATAGTATCAGAGTATCTAAACTATGGTTTATTACAAAAAAGGTTATAATCAGTTATAATAACACTGCACTCACCAAACAAAAGTAGCTGAGGTTTGGGAACACATATTCGGCGTGAATATGGGAATAAGAAACAAGTGCAGTCAGATGTTGTCACGTTGTAAGAAATTATTGGTTTTGATTAAGGTGGGCCCAGCTTTACTTTTTCATCAAAGCTGCAGTCATATTATCACAAATTTACACAGTGAACCTGGGTCCTCTGAGGACCCCCAATGTAGTTGCCCTTGTTAGGGTCTGTGAACTGTGGGTTTCTGTTTCCTGTTTTATTTTGTAGTTCTGGGTCTGTGTTCCTGTCTTTGTCTTGCTTCCCTCCCTTTTGATGAAATTCACCTGTGTTTGGTTTTGCACCTGTTTCAGTTCTATGTCGTACATGCTCCGCCCTCTAACGGGCTTCGCTATAGGTTTACCCCCTCGAGGCTCTGCCTCAACACCTGAGTCAAAGTTCAATGTACTCACCCTCCAATCAGGGGGTAGTATCCTCCCCCAATATAACCCCAGTCTGTGCATTGCTCGTATCCCCTTTTTCACTCAGCAACCTGTTGTCTGTAAGAGTTCTACAAGCGAGATACTATTCACCATCCGGTGTCGCTTGTGTGCTCACCCAGAGGAAGATATGGGTTAATAAGAATAACGATGGTTGGCAAATCTTGTTTCGCCTGTGCTTCTCCCATGTTGGCAGAAGATCCTCATGCGACTTACTTCATGTGTCTGGGGCAATGTCACCAGGTGGAGGCCGATTCGTGCTGGGCCGGTCTCACGCTCCCCAGGGAGGAGCGTGAGCGCCGGACCCAGTTCCTGGAAATTGCCTGCTCCTTCCGTACTGGCCCGGCGCAGGTAACAGGGGGGGACCATCAAGGTTGAAGTTGTGGGGGTGGTTGCCGCCCAGATGGCTTCTCCTCTTCCTCCCAGCCACTGGTCTGCGGTCAAGGCTGACCACAACTTTCCGCGGACATGGACCAGACAACGGCCGGATCTCTCGGCCGTTGTTATGCCGGCGTGGCACACTCTGACAGACTATATCGCTGTGTTGGCTGGTCCTCTCGACCGGCTCAGAAATTAATACGTTGAGCTGTCAACTGGGAGGTGCTGGAGGTCCATACGGTGGCGGCCATCCTGCGGAGGACACAGGTGCTAGCCATGGACGACGGGCAGATGATGTGTGTGACACAGGTGAGTTACAGACACCTCTGGCGGGGTCTGTCCTCCTTGAAGCTGTACGACGGACCAGCGGTTGCTTGCGACGGCTGACCGGCCACGAGCTTCATCCCCGTGGTCAGTGTGGTGAGACCGCCGGCATCATGCCTACAACATATTCCAGGGTCTCTCAATGCGGGGGCGGTCTGGATGTCCCAGGGGGGCCCCCTCTGGGAGGAGTGGGACCTCTCTCCGGACATAGCATCGCTGCTTTGACGACGCTTCAGCTGGCTGGTGGCGGATCTCTTTGCCAGCCAGCCCCGCCGTTGGGGGTGGATGCCCTGGCTCATGCCCTTTGGCCCCAGGCCTAATGTATCCTTTTCCTCCTTTGCGACTGATGATGCAGTTGCTGCACCGGACGCAGCTGGTGGCGGCGGGCCCGTGGTTGGTGCCCAACCAGCCCACAGCCCTGCACCGGGGGGGGGGGGCATCCTTTCACACCTGGTATTGGAGGTTGAACAGGTGAGACTCGGGAGCTTGGGTCTCCTGGTGGCCATTGTAGCCATCATTCAACGTACACGGGCACCCTCCATGGGTAAAGCGTACGTGGCGCGGGTGTTCGCATGGTGGTGCGAGGCGAGGGGCTTCCTACCGACTGCATGTCCCCTATAGGACATCCTAGGGTTCCTGCAGGAGTTGTTGGACAGTGGGCGAGCAGCCTCCACTTTGGCGGTGTTCGCTGCAGCGATTGCGGCTGGTCATGACGGGTTGGGGCGCTTTACGGCCCGGAGCCATCCTCTGGTTCTGTGTCCACCGTTTGAACTGTTACCGGAAGCGGGCTTGGAGGCTTTGTCTATCAAGACTATGCTTCTGTTGGCTTTGACGTCAGCCAAGAGGGCTGGGGACTTGTTTGCCTGGTCAGTACACCCATCCTGTTTATCCGTGGGGGATGACAAGATGGCGCTGGAGCTGCGCCCAAACCCATCCTTCTGTCCTAAGGTCATCACCACTTCTTTTTAGTCTGGGGTGGTGCGCCTGAGAGCCTTCTGTCCTCTGCCGCACACATCTCCTATGGACCTGCGTCTCCCGACCCCTGAGCCACCCCTTAGTTATGCTGCTATAGGCCTAGACTCTCCTTCTAAAGATGTCTGCAGGTATTTCTGCCTCTGGCGCTGTAGAGTCTAGATCTGTGGGTGCAGCTGCTGCCCCCGTGTTCCTGCTCAACTGCCATTGCTGCTACTATTGTTATACTGTACTACTGTATGTTCTCCTTCCTCCTGCTCTCTCTCTTGCCATCCCTCCCCCCCTTTTTCAACCTAAACGGTCAAGGCAAATGACCGCCCACCTAGAGCCTGGTTCTGCTCAAGGTTTCTACCTGTTAAAAGGGAGGTTTTCCTTGCTATTGTCGCCTAGTGCCTGCTCATAGTGGGATCGTTGGGTCTTTGTGTGTGTGGAAGTTGGTCTCGACCTGCTCCATGCAATAGAGTGCCCTTTGATAACTTTGTTATGATATGGCGCTATATAAATAAAATTGAATTGAATTTTTACAAATCAAAGCATATCCAGAAAGTTAACTGGACACTTAACATATGAAACACAATTGCAGAACGCAGTTCTGATTGGCAGGACATATTTATTGGATTTAGTGCTATCAATGTCCTGATTGGTGGAAAATGCTTGCAAGAAGCCGAAAGAAAAGCTTTTTGAATTGTTTGTCAGCCACACAAAAAGTATGTGGGAAAAAAAGAAATAAAACAAAATGGTAAAATATGCCGCATTCCATTCATGATAGAATTCTATTCAATGCACAACCAATGAAGCAACCACAGCTTGACCCTGGAGGATGGGTTCGATCTGAAAACCACTGGCTGTCGCTCTCCTAAATACCGTCAACATTTTTTAACCTCCTCACATTTTCTGAATTCATTATTGGCGGGCCGGCTGTGGCCTGGCCTGGGGCCACACCCTGCTCGAAACCCTTCATGTATAGCTGAGGTTTTTATTTTTATTATTACTATATTTGTATGGGTACAGCTTGTTGTCACATTATTGATGTACCATCTCTTTGTTGGCTCACCCCAGTTTAAAAACACATTTCAGCAACACCAGAAACTGTCTGAAAGAGGACTGTAAAACAAAGGTAACTTAAAGACAGAGGCAGACAAAGGCTGCTGGCAAATGCTCTCCAGCTAACTGGATCCTAATAACCTCTGCATTGCTTTGATGTAGCTTCCTATGTCCTCATGTTCTCCTAATTCTTCCAATTAAACTTCTCTTCCCTCCCTGAAGAAGAGGAGCCCTGCAAAATCAGCTTTTTGTTGTTGTTCTGTAAAAATGCTTGCCTCGGCCTGCGTCTGTGTCAAGGTCAAATGCACCAAACACAGCTTCAGCTCTAATAGGCCACGTTAAAGTCTTTAGTTCAGCCAAATAAAAGTGCTAATCCAGACTGGGATTAATTTAGTAGTCAACTGCAGGAGGGTCAAACCTAAATGTTCTCATGAGACAGACAGGAACCTCTGAAGGAACTCTGCTTTGTCTTCATGTTCTCATGAAGTTAATGAAACAGATGTTAAGCCCATATGAGTCATACCCTTAATCAACATCACACTGAAGCAAATTTTAGCAATGGGTGTATTAAACCAAGATCATTAAAAGGCACTGCCTTATTAGGCACAACACAACTTGTTTCATTCGTTTCTTATTGTAATGTAGCTTTAACTATTTCTAACAAATCTAATTGTAAATCTATTGTAAATGTCACTATAAAGTGTTAATGCTGAAAACTTGACATCTTACTTGCAAGATGTACAGTAGCCATAGTGATGAAATGTTCTAAACTCAAGTTTTACTCACCAGCTTTTTCTGAAACCATATGTCATGGCCATATGAAATAATTGCAACATCCATAGATCATCAATTGCCCCAGGGATGGAACTTTGATTAGCGGGTAGTAAGTGAACCTGGAATACTTCATCATAAAGGATCCGATGAAGTCAATCATTAACCTCCATACTTAAGCTTATATGAGAGCTTCCTCTATTTTGGACTGTGCAGTGCTCTCTGTTACCTTTTAAAAGTCAACACTGTCAAGATGGTTGAGAATCTGACAATGTTGCAATTTTGCTTGTCAACGTTAATCAACATTGGACTGCAGGAAACACCATATGAATGTTCTCTGCCTCTGAAATTTTGCTTTTATAAATGTGTTGTTTATAAATATAAATTTGTATTCTCTCTGTCTCTCTCTCTCTCTCTCCGGTCGAAGCAGATGAGCACCCACCTAGAACCTGGTTCTAGTTCTTAAGGTTTCTACCTGTTAAAAGGGAGTTTTTCTTGCCACTGTCTCCTGGTGCTGCTCATGGTGGGAATGTTGGGTCTCTGTAAATATAAGAGTTGGTCTCAACCTGCTCTATACAATGAAAGTGCCCTGACATAACTTTGTTATGATATGGTGCTATATATAAATAAAACTCAACTGAATTTAATTAGACAGTTGGACGCTTTCTGGCTTCCAGAGGACACAGTCCAGTATAGTTTATAGAAAGAGATGTGGCAGTATGTATTTCATTCTGGTACATGAAGACATGAGAAGCTACTGTTTAGATAGTGTGTCAGTATAAAGATTTTCAGAATTTTCATTTGAAACATGTATATATTATACATATAGATGCTATGTTATTAAAACAATCTGTACACTGACAGATTTGATTGATATGATGACTCAGTATCCCAGTTGTTGTGGTGTATGTCTCTTCAGTCTTCAACAAAGAGAGTGTTCACAGCCAGCCAGAGTTTTCATAAACTGGCCTGAACAGAAGCATGAGTGAATGACCCTTTTCCTTTATACTGATACACAGTCACTTCACCTAAATACCATTTTGTATGTCTGTGCTGTTATCCCAATACATGCAGTGTATTTTCAGCAATGGAATCTAGCACGAGAATACATACGTACCCATAAATTTAATCATTCATTCAGTTGTATGATAATAATGAAATGATTATTTAAGGTAAAGTTCATCAAACATGGTTGGTCCTCCTACAGAGGTAAAATTACCTAACCCTTTTTTTCTAATATAAACATAACAACTAATTCTAGTTCTTTACAATTGCTAAGTCACATTTCTCTGTAAGAGTTCACTTTTTCAAAACTCTTCTTTTGTGGAAGTTGGAAAGTCATTTTGTTCATTTAAAATTAATTGTTTTAACTGTTAATCCATATACAATAACTGTCATGTATTCTTTTATATTTCAATGGTAAGTTCCTTTAGTTCATCCTTATAAAACAAACTGTTGTAATCTTAGTGTACAGTGTACTCTTACTCTACTTACTGGGCTGAGGCCTTGCATGTGTGTTGATGCAAGTGAACTTGTCTCAGTCAGGCGGCATGGGAATCTAAAAAGAACCTACGTAACAGGATAAGTCGGAATGGGAGAAAGAGCAAACCGCTGAATTAAAGTCTTGGTTGAACTGACCAGAGTTTGTACCATCCACCTTAACCCTTTAACACCTAAGCCTCAAATAGGCTGTCTGGATATATTTTGTTGTTTTGGCTGTAAATGTGTCAGAAAATGTGCTATGGATAAATGCTTTTAAGTGTGACTCAGCAAATAAAGTTTCGCCTGTGTTTGACCGGCTGTATCTCACGATAACCATGAGTGCAAAGGCCATTCACTCTACTTTCAGGAGTTGTTGGAATTATTTTTATAGCACAAACGGTCTAGGAATTATTGTAATTAGAACAAGGCATGTAGAGACCTGTCAGCGCCAACATGTCCGGTGTAAGAGGGTTAACTGTATGTTCACACACAGTGTAATATTTTTTCTAAGTTGTATGTTCTAGGAGCCATGCTCTGTCTTGACTGACTTCCTTAAATGTCATAAGTGTTTGTTGTGAACGGGAAATAGACTATGGTAATGTTAATTGTCTCAAAGATGGTACCTAATTAACAAATAAGTTTTGGTTCGATGCCGTTGAAGGAATGAAGACGTGAACCATTCATTTATCTTCCTGATTTTCCTTTGAGGAGAGGGCAGAAGCTTCCCTACCTGCACTCTTTGGTTCCACTCTTCATGTTCCTAACTTTGCCTATTACAATTAGTTTAAACATAAAGTACACAACAATACTGGTACTAAAAATTATAATTAATATATACATTATGCAGTCATGTATGGATTGAACTGACACTCGCTCTCGGTTGCTGTTTGTGCATTCTTCTTTAACTCAAAGTCAGTTGTCTGTGAGGGTAGTGGTACCTCACCAACTTTCTATTATATAATTTATATTAAGTTTAATTAACAATATCCAGACCAGGAAAAGAAAAAACAATTCACCACACTTTATCAACACACGGCGCAGCACTAGAGTTCATCTCATGTCCAAAATATATTATATTTATTTATATATTTACCATAATAACCAAATCACTAACTACAGGTAGCATTACAATTAGTGTCACTCTTTGTAAAAGTATATTTTATTTATTTATGATATCATGAACCATGATTCCATTATAATAAAAATAAAATCACTTTTATATTGCATGTATTGAGATACCTTACAGTATATGTCAGAGAAATTAATCAAAACTGTTGCAAAACACTTTACATAGGTTTTTTTGTGCCGTTTTTGCATAGACTACACAAAATAAAACTAAAGTAATTGCAGTAATGCAATATATAACAATACATACATGTATATGATAGTTACGGCTACAGAAATATAACTGAATTCAATTCAATTCAATTGAAAGACAAGGTTGGTCAGCACTATTATATAGCGCCATATCATAACTGACTTCCTTAAATGTCATAAGTGTTTGTTGTGAATGGGAAAGAGACTATGGTAATGTTAAGTGTCTTAAAGATGGTACCTAATTAACAAATCTCCATATGAAAAAGTTATCTCAGGGAACTTTTTCATATGGAGCAGGTCAAGACCAACTCTTATATTTACAGAGACCCAAAATTCCCACCATGGGAGTTAAAGGACATATCCTGATCAAACATAACTCCAGATTCCATACGGTGTCACTGGAGGCTAGGGCAAAGGGTTTGGGGCCAAGTACAATAACTTTTTTTGTTTCAGTTTAACATAAGAACATTGCAGGTCATCCAGGTTTTTATGTCGTTGAGTCATGCTTGCAGCTTAGCTAATTGATTGGTTTTGTCTCAATCGATAAATATAATTGGGTATCATCTGTGTAACAAGGAAATTGTATGGAGTGCTTCCTAAAAATATTGCCTAAAAGAAGGAAATATAAGGTGAATAAAATTGGTCCGAGCACAGAACCTTGTGGAACACCGTGACTAACTTTGGTGTGCATAGAGGACTCATCGTTAACGTGTACAAACTGATATCGATCTGATAAATAGGATTTAAACCAGCTTAGTGCGATGCCTTTAATGCCAATTAAATGTTCTAGTCTCTGTAATAGAATGTGATGGTCAATGGTATCGAATG
>JAVQJD010066808.1:0-26997 GCA_036023655.1 Nannoperca australis | reverse complement strand
GAGTGTATTTCTTTAAAGTTAAGACTAGTTTAAAGTCATCTTCATTGAAAAGTACAGTGCTTTTCCTTCAAAAATAAGGACATTTCAATGTGACCCCAAACTTTTAAACGGTAGTGTATATTTATCAGCACAGCAGCAGTAACAGGATACTCTGACACAATGCTGGAAATAGCAATAAAACATTTTAAAAAAGTACATAATTTTGAAAAACCAGGGCCAAAATGAGCTCAGTATTTACTTGCACACTAATGAACTTGGCTTTTTCCATCCGAGTATCAACTGTACAGTAGCTTCCTGACGTATAAAGAAATGGTTAACTACAGAAAGAGTCACAGTTGTCTCTTACCATTGTAGGAGAGGCGAGGCTTGCTTAGACACATGATGAAGTGAACTTCCATTTCACTGGACGACACAGACTTGGAGCAGACAGGACACTTGAATCCTAGGAAGACCAGCAGAGAACAGAATAAAATATATAAATATATAAACATACTTCATCATAATCAGTATTTGTGTAGCCCCTTTAACCCAGCTGACAGCCTAAAACATAATTACAAAGCATATTCAAAAGAAGGAGGTTAAGGGCATTATTTAGATTTCTTTACATAAAAGAAAAGTGAATAATGTGTTTCAGATTTAAATGAAAGTTCACATTTATCATCTAAGGTGATGATCTAAAGTCTAGGAGCCCTGATGATAAATTACCCATCAGCAGTCCACTTAAGTGCTGATGTTTCTTCAGGGCCCCTGGATCCCATCTAATGGCAAACCATGACAAACTAGGTGTTGATGCGGAGCCACATGTCGCTGTGATATAAAGCAGCCTGGACGAAACAGTCTCCAATTTCATGGCAAAGCCATTTAAGTGATGTTTAACATTTCTTCATTGTGACTTTAAAAGTAAGTCCATTGTGAACCAAATATCTAAAGAAAAATGCACATGTGGAGAACTTGAGATTTCAAATAATTTTACTAATTTGTCTATTCTTCTGAAAAAGCTGTTGAACCAGCGAGGATGCTAAGCTTCTGCATTTTATACAAGCAACTGTTAAGTAAATCAAGATCTAAAGGTCAGCACGATGATAAAGTAATGCAGCATAGTACAAGGAAACAAACTACTGTGACAAAGAAATGCTTCTTCGCCTTCAGTGTGGTGTGTATGTTTGTGAGTACAGTGCATTCTACTTGTTAATTGATGATTTCATATGAGAAAAACTGCATGGCAAAATTTAATAAATCTTTCTCAGCTGGGCAAATAACGTCTTTGCCCTTGTCGAAAAAGAGTTGCTGTGGTAGATGGGATATGGAAACACCTTTGAACGTTTGGCTCAAGTGACTGAACAGCTGTTTTCGCTGAACCATCCCGGATTCATTTGTCTTTGTCTCCGGACAAACTACAACTATAGCGTTGTTACATCTTAAAACAGATTTATTATTCAACAAGTGATTTCAACAACGCTTTTGGAAGGCACAAATGTCGTCCTGCTGATAATCAGAAATCAGAAAAGGTGTACTTCTAGAGGACAAACGACAAACGATATTTTGTCCGCTCACTTGAAAGTGTGTGAGAGAGGATAACTCTCGCACACTTTCACACACTTCCTACACTTCTTAGTTGTTTCATAATGTTCTCGGTAGCCCCCTCCTGTGCTGTTGGGACCCATTAGACCTAAATGTATTAGTTTAACACATAACAGATAATTATATCAACCACTGGGCCATACGAGCCAAGTTTGCACACAGCTAAAAACAGACGCGACTGCTCTCAGGATAAAGGAGACTTCTTTATTGATGATTTTTAAACCTTGATACACTGATGCCCTCAAACACAGAAGTGTCTTTTATCAGAGCTTTTTGGTTTGCACTGATTAGATTAAAGATTTCATGGGAGGTAACGCTCTCTGGCGACAAAGCCACAGTCTTTTACATCTACTCTGAACAGACACAGATCTCATATGTGCTACAATCATGTGGTGGTATAATGAGATATATGTAATCAGCAGCATTGCCAGGAGGCTTTCATTTGGGTTCTTCTTTGAGAACAGTTTTTCCTTTTTCTTTTATCTCTCTGGGGATTGTCTTTCTTTTGGGATATTATTATATTATTATTATTATTTCCTTGCACACTTTGCAGTACTCAGTTTGGTGGTGCTAGGTACTCCTGACAGTACTAGATAGCTTTATTTTGTCCTATTGTTTTGCTTTGCTCTCGGTTAATATCTCCTTTCTCATATTTTTTCTTTTCCATCAACGTGATTCCAACCTGGGAACCACTGTATTAGAGCTCTAATGTCATCATTATCTTTTGTATCTCAGACTTTATAAAGCTCTCTCCAGACCCACAGAAGAGTAGTACTCTTCATAACTAGTAAACTGACCTTTTTGTGTAAAATTGGTGTTCCCTACTAAGACTATATTTTACAATCAGCCCTGAATTCTCAAGATTGGCTTTGTTACTCGGTTTTATGATTGGCCCTGGACAGTGTGGAGTGTGTGGTTGCCGTATCTGAGTACATCATAATAACACAACTGCCTGACCTCTGTGTCTGTTTAAGCCCACAGAGGTATAAAAACAAAAACAAGAACAATAGGTCAAAGAGAGCTTGCCCTTACCTAAACACAAATCTAACCAGTACCCCAGAGCTTTGTAAAACCTGTTTCTTTCCCTACAAAATATTAGTGCTGAATTTATTAGACATTTAATCTATTAGTCAATGACAGAAAATGAATCAAGAGCAATTTTTTATAATCAGTTCATTTGCTGGTTCCAGCTTCTTCAGTGTGAGGAGTTGCTGCTTATATCTGACAACAAGGGGGAAATGTATGTAAACCTGTACTGTGTTACATACGTGGCACTTACTTTATGATTCAATTACTCTGCAAACACAATCAGCTGTTCCTCTTAGAAATGTTGCACAACACTTTATTAAAAAAAGCTTCCAAATCTGATATACGGCGGTACAGTAGTTTGACAGTTAGGTTACACACACACAGACAAATTCAGTATACACAGACCCCCCCTCACACACACACACGGCAGCTGACCCACTTTTCCCTTGGCTGCTATTTTCAGATGCTCCAGGGACGAGCAGAGAGAGAGATGGAGGAAATGAGTGAAAAAGAGGTGCAGGAGGAAGGTGAGAGAGTTCAGGCATTTGAGGAGAAATGAAGGGTTATGATACATGGTCCAGCAGGACTCTAGCTGTGCAGTCAGGGATGTGTGTGTGTGTGTGTGTGTGTGTGTGTGCGCATTCGCCTTCATCTCAGCCAAGCACCACAAATCCTTGCAGACTTTTTATACTCAAGGAGCACATAAGGTCAGATAGGGACAAAAATAAATCATAGCACTGGATCATAAATTAATTATAATGGTGCCTATGTGAGAGTATGTGTGTTGTGAGAGCACACCACTACGTGTGTATGGACACTTTGGTTTATGTCAAATTGGCACATTTCTCTCAAATATTTTTCTGGACTGTCACCTTTATGCTCAGCTCTTCACAGCTTCTGGAGCGAGCTCTTACTGACTGTGAAGATTTAACATTAAAGTCTGAAAGATGTATGTGGGAGAGGGAGATTTGAGTTATGCTTTTGTTCTGCTCTTTGTCATTCAGGCTAATAAAATGAATTATATCAACATTTTGTAATCTTGTAGTTTTAATTGTTTTTGGCCAGAGGATGAAATTTTTGACAAACAAATGGTATGATATTAATGAACTCTCTGTTTTATTTAACTAAACTATGCTGCTATACATAAAGGTTCTATTGTCTTTGATGGTTCTGGTGAAAGGTTAGAGGTTAGGTTGGTGATAAGCCTTTTTCGAGGAGTATATTCAAATTCAGGCATATTCCTAACCTTGAAAACATAATGGTTCAAATGAAGCATTTCAAGTCTTTGTGCAAGCCCTGGTCATTGACTTGCTGACTTGAAACCAAATTGTCCCCGGAGGACATTGACTCTTATTATTCTACTCTATCCACATCTTGTCTACACCTCCGTATCACATCTTCCTAGTAGGTTTAAATCAGGTATATAGACCGACCGAACCTGCTTCTTCTGCTGCCACAGAAGAAGAAACTCACACAGTTAGACCAGCGGGCTTGAAACTACATATAGCTACTATTTTAATAAAGCCCTTGGATTTGGCATTAAATCTCTCCTGTTAGATTAGATTATAAGGGTAAATAGACTATAATATATATATAAAGAGCCATAGATGAGGCTCTGGTGGTTGTGGGCAGTGCTGCCAACTTAATAACTTTCTTGCCAGATTTGGTGACTTTTAAAACCCTTTTTTTTAAAGTGCCTATATAGCAACTTTTAAGGCAGACCTCACATCAAACGTGAATGAGCAAACTTGTAACAAGTCACCAATTCCCATTGTTTGTGCTCAACACATATCTACCTACATAACAAAAGCTTTTGAAATTAGAGGTAGGTTTAGATCCATATACACGATGACTGCAGCTTAAAATAATAGCTAATGTTAAAGCCACTTAGTCACTTAGCCACCGTTAAGTTTAGTTTAATGTCATCTTTTTAAATTTTCATTGTTTAAACTCTTGTATACATGTTAAGAATTACATTAGTATAGACTGCAATGACCGCAGAGTGATCAAAATAGTATAATACAATAGACACTGTTAGCTTTTGTTACATTTTAAGATTACATTTTAACATACAGTATATTTCCAACATGTTGTTTACCAGGAAAAATCTTGTTGTTGTTTATTCACATATCTAGATCAAAATCAAAATGGAACAAAACACATAAAACTTGATAAGCTTGTATCAACTGGATTGTCTGATAACGCTGTTTAACATGCGCTGCATCAGTCTACACAGTGGTATATGTTCAAATTACTAATGGTAGCTGAAGCTGGCCAACACCCAAAGTATCATCACTGCTGTATCAAAGAGTGTGAAGCAGACAAGGACAAATATAACATATAACACATGTTAATAAGAAAGGATTTAGGTTCTGGAACCTAAATAGCAAATACAGGGAAAATAAGAAAAAAAACATCCAAACCTTCTACACACCTTATCACAAAGAAATAGAATCAAATCAGAATGTTTGAAACAATAATCGTTCCCAGTTGTGCCATGTGCAGTTTTTTACTAGGAACTCAGTGGGCAATTTAAGTCTAGTGGAGTACAATAACATCCTATATGGCTACTTCGTGTACCCAAGCAAACACTCAGTCACAGCCAGGTATGTGTGGGCCCATCTAACCACAAACACATCCAGCAGGTTTCTCTCCGGGCTGCTGGTCCAAAACACAGAGGGACAGAGCTCAAAAGTGTTGGCCACTTTCACAACATGTTATAAAGTATTTTCCACAAGAATTGTATTCTTGTCACCATGTACAAGCATCTTTAGACCACCATGAGACAGCCAAACTCTGCACTCACAACCAGACTAATGGAGTTAGCATCAATTCAAGGTTGAAGTCTGTAACTTAGTGAATGTTGTCAGTTGGTGTTTGGTGGTCACTTTTGTAGCTGTTTATCGTTCCCTTTTGTTTCCTTGTCTCACCTTTAATTTTCTTGCCAGCTTCTCCTTCTCCTTTTTCATTATTTCCAACAGTGTTTGTGTGTTGCACCACTGTGCTGCTATTCTCTTGCAATGCATTTGTCAAGCAGGTGTAAAGTTTTCCAAAAACCTATATAAAAAATATCCCAACAAACATTTTGTGCAGCAGCAGGAATAATAATAAAAATTGCAACTTGCATCTTTGATTTTATCCCCATGTGACTCTATTTTCAACCTGCTTAGCATTTCTTAAAATGAACCACGGCGAAGGTGCCACTTTAGTGTTCTGGAGCCACTTGCACTGAGTCCAGACCTACACCATGTCTATACCATAAACACTGCAAATATTGCATAGCTAACAGGACAAAGAATTTGATATTGAGTTTAATAAATAACTTAATTTGGTAATTATGTTACAGCTTGTGGTGTTACTGTAACTTCCTGTTTAGATAACACTACAGATGTTTCCCAGGGACCAATTTACACAACACGTAAGTCTTTATTAAGTAAGACATTTCATAAGTTTTAATGTAGTCACCCGATTTAGTTAATAGTTGAAGACAATCTTTTTGGTGTGTCGTCTTACCACTTTTATTTGTCCTGTACTCAAATGACTGTCGGAGTCACCATGTGGACAGACATCAAATTTGCAGATGATTCTGTTTTGTGTCCTTGCTCAGTAATGATGAAATCCTCCATGGTCCAGGGGTGGATGGTTTTAGTGACTGGTACAAGTGCACTACTTCTTGGACATAAATGTGTCTTTGACTATTTTGACTTTGAGCATGACCCTATCCATATGTATGCATTGATTATATATATTAAATAATTATTTTAATTTAAAAATGAAAATTAAAACAGAAATAAAAAAAACCCAGCTCATTCATTTTCATTTGTCTTTTGTAGTGGCTGCAGGTGCTGCATATATTTCCTTTGCTGCAATGAAGGCACACACTTGAACTAAAGTGAATGTTGTGTTATCCTGTTTTTGGTCAGCCCTCTGTGATGTTTTAGCGATGAAAAACATCAGTGAATCAAAGTTGCAGAAAAAAGCAGCGCTATGCTGTGATACAATAATTAACATTCAACTAGCGGTGGGGATCAAAGCTGGATAATGACTCAGATGCAAAATCAGTTGTTAGGCTTCGAGTTTAGATTTTCCTGTAGCTGGCTCATCACTTGGATCATGCTTTCTGTAAGGAAGACCACCACATGATCAGCAGCCATGCCTTATTGGTCACATTTAACTACTACTTTTCATACACTGTAGCAAAACTAATGTAATATGTATGAAGTGTGAAGGCTGGACTGCAACACCACCTAGATGATGCATGATGTTTTTACCAACAGATGATAATTTAGTTTTGGTAAATATCAGTACATAGATTTTTTTATTTCACTGAAATTCTGCTTTATTAGTATGGGCTCTCATTTATCACTCAACACAACACTGGGTCCAAGTGTCTTTGTGTGTTTTTGTTCTAGGATTTTTCCAACAGCAGATGGATTCTTGAAAATGTCTCTGTCAGACTGTCACACTCTTGCCTCAAGTGTAAACCAGCTTTGGTGAATATCAAAGTGGGGGTGGGGGAGTCTGCTCCCTTCAGTCATCACAAAAGACTTGAGAAATAATCAGAAAGTTAGATATTAACGACAGTATGTCTATTCAAAATTGGTTACTAATTATAACAACAGAAACAGCCAATTATGGCTAAAGTAATTAGAGACACAATGATGCACTTGTAATTAACAATGATTCATTCTCATATCATCATTATGATACCAATCACAATCCTGATAACATATTTCTGAACAATAACGACCAAACTGTTCTAAACTGGAGAGAAAAATCATAAGCAGTGATTGTGTTTTCAACACAATCATTTTGCTCTCCACCGAACAGAGAAGCCCCAAAAGGGAAATGTGCACTGATAATAAACTCATGCAAATGATTTCTACATAATACAATATAGGAGGAATGCAAACAAGCTCTGAGGATTTGTTAGGCCAGAGAAAGACCTGTTAGCCCCCACAGTTCAGTAAAGAAATCTATGAGTAGAAAATCAGAGCCCATAAAGGGAACTGTTTTAATGACCATGTCTGTGCATCTACAGTATATTACTTACATTAATTTAATCAAGGCTTAATTTATTTTCATGCTAAGCCCTATTCAGGGTGCCAATATGCATTAGGTATACATCATTAGTGCCTTTTTTTGCAGCCTTTCAAGCACATTCAACAGTGTGTGACGTATAATCTGCATATGAGTATGCAGATTATATGTCAGTCACGCTCTCCTTGCCCCTCCCCTCAAACCCTCCTCTCCACAACAAAACAGTGACAGAGTTGAAACCCAAAAACTGACAAAGTCAAAAAGAAACTGTCACTGAAAAAAGAGTGACATGCTGAAAAAATCTGAACATTGTCATTGAAAAACATCAGAATGTAAAAAATATCAAGTTCAGGTTTTCAAAGCCACATATCCTTTTCAATGCCAAATGTAACTGTCACTGATCTGGCTCCATAGGGAGAAAGCTTTAGCAGGAATCTATGAAAGTTGAATTCAAACTGCATTTCACATTTAACATTCAAGGTTGTCATTCTTTCCTACACTGAACTGTATAATAGAAAAGGCTATTTATTTAACATGGTGTCATTGTATTTTTTGAAAGAAATGTTTGACTCCATTTGACTTTGGGAATATGTCCGTTAGCTTTGCTTTCCAGCTTTTATCTAAAGACCCTGACTTATTCTTCTCTTACAATCCTATATGTGGTGTTACTACCCTAGGCGACCAGGCTATATTCTAGCATATCTGAATTTATTTAGTATGTAGAACTCAAGACCACCAAAATATATTTTTATTTATATGTTTTTATATATTTTGCAGAAAAGTTCTCATGTGGATTATAGAAAATATGCATGTAAATCAATTGAGAATAGTTTTTAGTTTTCTCAAATTTCTCCTCGAAATATAATTTAGGTGCTAGAAAAATGTTTTTCTGGGCTCAAAATGTCCCATCACAGATTGGAGGCGCAAATAAAATTCCATATAGGTAGAGAAAAGGGAGGCACTCTGCACAGAAGCTCCCATTTAGACTTACAGGCAATCTGTTCTCCAGTCTACCTGTCTGTGGGAGGAATACCCTGAGTACACACAGGCAACACACACACACACAAACACGTACACACCCACGCACACCTTGCATGACTATACAATAACAGCAGTGAACGAGGCTGAAGAGATAGAGCTGTCAAACATTCTGAACTGAAGTGCTATTAAATGGTCCCATGGAGACTTATTCTTGTCAACCCCTGCGCAGACAACAGACACACTCACACACACTCTTTTCAGGCGAGGTCACCCAACTCAATCTCTGGCCAATGCATATTTCATCAACCTTTGGCAGCCCGGCCCGGCCTAAGACCCTGACGCAGCTCCCAAATAACCACTGAGCACTGATGAAGACTTCAAGACTAACAAAGATACTTGTGCCTAGGAAGTGTCAGCAGGAAGTGGAGCTACAGACAAGATAGCACAGCTACACTGGGTAAGGAATGTTTGCACAGATCGGTACTTTTTGTGCCTGTGATGCAGCTGGTTGAGAGCTACAGTATTTGCTTCTAAGGTTCTGTTTTACAGTTTGTGTTTGGTGTTTGCCATCAAACGCAAAGTCAGATGAGACTGATATCAGTTTAATCTCCGTCACAAACATACATCTGGGGTGTGTTTTAATTTAGCAGAAAGACAAGAGAACATTAAAATATACCTTCCAACAATTCCAGAGCTGACCTACTTGGTATTATTTACACATTGTTATCGTGTTAGCTAGCAAGCTAGTCACTAATATATCCAAGAGACACTCAGCTTTTGTTGACAGTAGAATTGTGAATTGGAACCTTGCAATTCCACTATAAAGACAACTTTTTTGAGATACTGAGTACAGTCACTGCACCTAGCTGTTTTTGGCCCAGAAACATTTCAACACTAACTCGTAAGACATCAGAGTAGTTAGTAGTAGCAAGGCTAGCAGTTACCCCAATTTCAGTCTTTAGCCTGTGCTAAGCTAGGCTAAATATGCACTGGAAGAATTATTTTACTGGACACATATATATAAAATGTTTAATTAAAATGTTATCTGACTTTAGGTAAGGCATCAAAGAAAGGTACTTTTTAGAGTGGAGTGTTATAAATATCTAAATACAGGAGACAATAGCATGTAAATGTATAGTTTACTAGCCGAAAAACAAAAGCTTCTCAAGAACTGCCTTTCAATAGGAGGGGCACACATTTTACACGTTATGTAGACAATTTGTTGCGCCTATAACTATTGCAATCTAGTCTCAAACTTAACTGCTGTTTGAGATTAAAAGACCATATCTGTATCAGTAGCTAGGCTGTAAGTAGAAAACAACTACACTGTTAATAAATGAGTCTCAAGTTATAAAATAAGTGAATACAAAGTGTCCAAAAGAAGTAATGAGATAGTCCAAAAAAGCCAACAAAGACCAAACAACAAGAGTATCTGAGAAAAAAAGGAGATGTTTATTTTATTCACACTTCAGTTAGTTTAAATTCAGCAGTCTTGTCCCTGGGTCAAAGCTGGTAGGGGAGCAGCACAGCTACACTTACAGTTAATGGTGTCTTATTCCGCTATTACCACTGATGGTCATCGTGTAGAGAACATAACAAGTCACTCAACCGCTAATCTGTTCATAATAGCTAATAAAACTGTGGTAGCTTTAGCTTATATGGACTAGACCCTGGTAAACTTCAGGCCTTTAGACTTTGAAATCACTTAGCATGCTGGGTCACAGTAGCTCCATATGCTACCACTGCTATTGGAATGTGCTCTAGGAAAGAACACTCCAAGAAGATATTTTCATGGGAGACTGAGAAACGGTGAAAGCTGCATTTGAACTGTGTTTTAACATTTTCAATTTGTGATTGTTTCCATTGTTATCTACTGTATAATAGAAAAGGCTTTCTATTAAACGTGGTGTCTCTGTATTGTCTGAAAGAAATGTTTGACTCTGTTTGACTTTGGGAATGTGAGGTGTTGTGTGTTAGCGTGCCCTTTGTTGTCTCCCAGTGCTAGCTACTTTCAAATATGTATCCTACCTGACAACACTAACCCATACCTCTCTTAGTCCTGTAAAGTGTTACTACGACATGTGGCTATATGCTGACATCATGTGAAAAACCTTTGAATAGAAGACATATTTAAGTGTTTCTATGTCAGTGTAAATTGAATAAGGGGCAGGCCTGGAAGATTCACAGATTATACGATATATTTTCACTTTCACTGTTTCCAAAGAGTTGCTAAAGTAATAAAGAGTAGTTAAAATACATCCTTGTTAAATACCTCAATTGAGTTATATTTATTTAGAGTGGATTTATGATTAACCAAACCTTTGACACCTTATGCTCAGAAAGATGTTAATATTTGGTTATTGTTTTTTTTGGTACAAATATCTTCAGGGGTCTTGAATCACCCTGTCAGGGCTTGTTCTGCAGTAATCACTGGCTCACTGTACTTCATCCTTTACTTAACAACTTTTAATTACCTAAAGGTCGGTGTACTTACTTTGGATAATGCTAGTGGCTGTTATCACTCAGCAGAGTGTACAGAGGGTACAGTGATTATTTTGTTTGTGCCTTAATCATTTAACACTATTAGTGTTTGATCATTGGCTGAAGAAACCAGCTTGTGACTTCACCTTAAGTCTCACTTTCGGACCAAATGATAACATCTGATCAGAGATAACTAATTCTCCTCTCAATTTAAGAAATGCAATCAAACACTTCCATTACAGAGAATTAAAAAGGTTTCTTTTAAGCAAGACACTTCCAGTAACTGATGCTGCAGTATGGCTGCTACAGCTCACATTAGCCCCTGGGAATTACATCCATGTTGGACGAGTCTGCATTACACTATTTTCAACCAGTGCCAACAATATGTGCCAATGCAGAAAGCAGTGTGCCCATTATGTAGCGATCCGGAAAGTAAGGGTGGCGGATGGTCCTGTGGGGATGGGGGTGACACGTCCCCTTTCTTTTCAAAACCCTGCTTTTACAGTTGCGGCAGTTGAGTGCTGCAATATCACTCAACAGTGTCCTCCTACAGATCAACTGTTGTAATCCAAATAAGAGATGCTCTGAGGTGATAAAAACGTTGATTCACTCACTCAGAAAAAAAAAAACTATATCAAGCTTTTGTAAGCAGCAGCTAGTGTTTGTGATTTTCTTTGCCCTGGGCTTTGTGTCACAGGCGGGCTGCCCTAAGCCTCATATTAGTGGAGCTAGTTGGGAGCGTAAGCAGCCTGACAAGAAGCTTTGCAGACACTACTCCAGACAAAACACAACTATGGGGGGGTCATTTTCTTTTCTTACTTGCAGCTCAAAATATGCAATTTCATTATTATAATGAAAAAACAAGAATTAAACATGAACCAAAGCTAAGGCAGCAAAGCACAGTGTTGCTGAGACAAAATTGTATTTTTGGTGACTAAAAGTCTTTGCATGTTGTATTAACTTATTTTATTTATTGGTTTTCGTGGTTTAAAATGTAAAAGTCAATTTCAGTAGGGTTATGCATTAATGATATAAACAATTAGGCAGCATTTCACTGTAAGCAGTGTCTTTATATTCAGTTCTTTGCTAGGTCAATAGAAATATGTGTAAATGCATAGTATTTTTTGCTATTCTTTTTCTTCTTTTTTTCCTATATATGTTCCTAACATTCACCATGTTCTGTAGTTGCCTAACTTCAAGCATACCTAACTACCTTTCACCCACCATGACCGCAACCTCAACCGTTCAAAGTTGTGAATGTATGGTCTTATAGAAAAGTGGAAGTGGTCATTCTAATCTTCTCATGAATAGTTCAAGTGGAACCTGAACCCTGCAGCAACACGCTCTGACAGGGATGTATTTTTCAATGAGGTGAAAATGTATCAGTCAGCAAACACTGATTCATTCATTAAGTCTCTCACTGACATATCATTAGTTGTGTGGAGCAACACCTCAACCAGTCCTTATTAAAGATGCCCGTAACCAATGAATAACTGTCAGACGTAGCAACACTGCAGCAGACTGTATGATTGAAACATGGATGAGCCTGTCTCATAATGAAGAATAATGCCCAGAAGAGGAAGGCTGCATGTACATGGCCAAATTCATTGAGAGGAGCCAGTTTAAATCAAACCAGTGCCTGGGAACGTAATGTCTGCACAAACAACTCTCCCATTTCAAATTAATAGCACTGTAAAATCCTGACTGTATTCAGACCTCACATAAAATATCTGCAGAACAATAATCGGCGAGCAGATGAAGGCTCAGTTATTGTTTCCAGTCCAGGCTGTTATCTGTATTAACAGTACACGCTTTGGTTGATAAGTGTCAATAGCTGCAGAGAACAGACAGACGTCGGAGGAGGAGGAGTCTGCTTTAACTGTGCAGTAAAATAAGGATCACAACAGTCTGGGGGCAGAGGGAGAGATGAATCATCCAGCCGTCGACTTTATGGTGCAGAAGTGAGGAGGAGAGGACAGAGGGAGAGAAATAGAGGGGACAGTAAAGCAGAGTAAAGAGGAAGGCGAGACAGAAAGTTGAACGGGAGAATTGATGAAACAGAGAGTTCACGAGGGAGCAATAGAGAGGAAAAGGCAAGAATACTAAGACTAAATAGAGGGAGTGAGGCTGAATCATGGGATTGAGTGGGGAGGGAGCGGCGGAGGAGAGAGCGAGAGGTGGAGAGACACCGGGTGGTGAGAAAAGGAGGAGGCGAGTTGGGAGGACAGAAAAAGGGCGGATCGAAACCAGAGAAAAGAAGCAGAGAGTGACGAAAATGAGACAGATAAAATGTAGAAAGAGAGGAGTGTGAAGTGTGGTCTAGTTTAGAAACAATTCCTCCTCTTATGGAGTTGTTGTGTAGCTGCAAAGTGCCCATCAGTCCAAGCAGCTCTAACAGCACCTGAGCAGAACAGTACTGCACCTGAGCCATTCTTATATCTCCCAACAGTAGCTTTTATGCAGATTTGCTTTTTCCATAGGAGATGCACATTTCCGGTTAAAATTTCCAGCTTGTTTTGACCTCTGGGAGATGTGCTGCTTTGTCGCACCCGTAACCCCACCTAACAGTGTGGTCCTGGAGTACATGTGCATCACTGCAACAAGGTGAGACATTAAGCCATTGGAGGTCAGCAGAAACACGTTTTCAGGGTGTAAAGTTATTCTTTACAGAAATAGTTCAACATTTCAGCCAGGTATAGTGACTTCCTGGACTCTTGTTGTCACTGTGAGGTTGCCTTCATGTTGTTCACACCAAGCCCCCCCCCCATATAGAATAAACCATTCGGTAAAGTTTGAGCTTGCATTTTGTCCATTCAAATGTCAAATAAATGAAGAGCAACAACAGTAGGGGATTAGGTCTGTATTGTGTCTATATTTAAGTACGCAAATTAAACTGTTACTTATTTTGCAGAAGACCATCCTTGAGGCCCTCAAAGACTCACTGAGCTCTCTGGATGCCACTACAGATGTTATAGCAGATGTTAAAGCACTGATAGAGATGGGTACTTTAAGATAATACAACCGATGATAAGAAGAGCAGGTGAATCAGGCTTAAACACAGTTACACAGCAAGATCAGTGACACAGTAAACAGCAAAGGTCACCAAGTAAAACTTACAGGTAATGGTACGAATAATAGCAACTTGAGTGGAGACAAAGGCAAATGAAACAAAGTCAGTGTGGGTGAGTAAGGTGAAATGCTAATACAAATGAAAGTCACAGCTTCAGGGATTTTGTTTTGATACAATGTAAAATGACAGTTGTCTGTCCTTTTCTCTGCCTTCCTCAGACTGATTTCACCAATTTTACCAATTCCAGCGATGGAGTAGCTCACTTCCACTTTGTCACATGGTTTCCCTTGAACATTCAAAGGGCAGGCTGATGGATAGAGAAACATGCCTGTGACTGGAAGATGATTGGATAACAGATGAGTATTGCTTTCTTTACCAAAATGGTGCACTCTAAAGTTAACCTTCACACAAAACACTATCGTTGGATATTGTTGGATGTTTTATTGGATTGGAAATGTTTGCAAAATCGTTTTTTCGGAAGTCGCATTAGGGAAACATTGTTGCAGTTTCCAGCTTGTATCTGTCCTCTTACATGATTTAAATATCAGTGTTAAATATCAATATATCTTCTGTTTAAGTCATGGTAGAGTAGGCAATGTACAATGTATGTATATATTTGTTTAAATGCATGAAGTTTCAACAACATAAAAAAATGTATGGAAGTATATGCATCTCCCTTCAACCAAATGTTAGCATGCTAATACTCTATAGTATGATTATATTGTACAATACTGCTAGCTTCCTTCAGCTAATGTCTGTGTTGGTTGGATGATTGGATGTTTGAGGTGCATAAACAGATTGCACAAACAGTAAATATGTGCAGATAAAGGAGAAAACAAGGAGAACATTTATTTAGCTTTCTCTCTGAACACATCCTGTATTATGTCCACAATACATAATAATATTATGTCAATAATACAGGATGTAAACTATATCAAATTAAAACTTGCCTTTACCTGCTGGGACGCCACCTATTATTTTACCTTCAGGACGCTAGCACCTAATTGTGACAGACTGCTAGTGCTAAAACATATACTGTTAGATTAGAGACTTGTCTTTTTGGTCATTGCGCCCTGTCAAACAACTAATCTCGGTACAATGCACTGCAAAGGTATACTGTAACCTTAAAGTATGAATGTATATAGTATATTTTGAACTTCTCTTAAAGCAAAATGAAAAATGCAAAAAGACTAAACACCTTTTTATGGAGACTTTAAAGAACAAGAACAACATTTCGGACAGGCACATGCACAGTGCTGAGTCACTCAAGACAAGGTAAGCTAAGGGCACCATCAGCTTCACAAGATCAAGAAGCCCTTGTCAATTTTTGCTCTAATTCCAGGAAAGTCAGATCTGAGGACACTGAAGGTTTTCAGCTCTGTGGCAGGGAAGTTGGAAACAGATTCAGCTGCAGATGCACACACACACACACACACAAAGCCATGCTGAGATGTAGCTCTCAGGCAGACAGGCTGAAGGCAGAGATTCTACTGCAGAAGCACAACAAAGCCACTCTGGGGGTTTAGCTCTGTGGCATGGCAGACTGAAGGCGGAGATTTAACACACAGAGGCACTCCAGGCAGGCGGTGTCAGGCAGACAGATCAGAGAGGAGAGAGAAGACACCATTAATACTACAGATGGAAGTCTGAGAGCAACTCTAGTCACACTGCTTGTTACGCTGCAGAGCCAACCAGGCACAAGGATGGACGGGAGGGGAGAGAGGCAAGTGTTGGACTCTTGATGTTTGGTAATGACACATATTTCATAAACATTACTTCCAAATGTTGAAATATAATAAAAATGCATGAATGGGAACCGTGAGTAAGGACAAGAGACACCAGGGCGAGGTATAAAGTAGGCCTATATATACTGTCTGACTGTCTGATCTGCTGCTCAGAACAAAGCTGATACCAAAAGTATTATTATTGTTATCTAGGTGAAAGTCATTTTCAGTTTTCCTCAGTGTAACCTTTCACACACCTGCAAGACCACCTTCATTCATGTGTAGATTAAATCTTTTGTGTGTGTGTTTCTTTCAACATTACTTTTGGTCCTAGCCGTTATAAATATATATGTGTCAGATATTGCAGTTTGAATGAAGGGGAAATCAAAATGCAGTCATTTGGAAGCCTTTGTACCAAAATATTACAAAAAACAAAAAACTAGACTTGGCAAACTATCAGCTGAGTATATAGTATAGTATATAGTCATTTTTTACATTTTTTAAGGTGACATTACCTTTAAAGCTCGGTTAAAGAGATTTGTAGCCTTGTTTTGTTCAGTAACAAACCCCATCTAAAACTGAGCAGTTTTTATCCTTCATCAGTATGGAGAAAACTAATCTCACTTTTATTTCCTCTAACCCAGGCAACTGCATCAATAAGTGCTCTGCTGCCTTGGCTTATGTTTGGCTTGACTTTCTGAGTGTGAGTGCATGTAACAAGAGTTCCTTGACCAGCGGCCTTCCAGAGGATGAATCCTATTTACTAGTGCCCTGATGAGGTTTAGGTTTTTTGCCACAAAATGTGTTGCAGAAATTCATTCCTTAGAATCAGGCAAAAATGTGTCCAATACCCTGATTTATGACTTATTCACTGTATACCAGCAAAAATAATGACCCATCAGCCACATCTGTACTTTACGTTTAGTACTGATCAGCTAATGTTAGCATGCTAACACACTAAGATAGTGAACATTGTACCTGATTAACATCAGCATGTTAGCATTGTCAGCAACAGGATATTCCTGTTGCCTAGCAACCTTGGCAGCTGTCGTTGAGGTTTGTTGTTTTATAGCCCCCTTGGTTAATTTACCATTTGTATCGTTAGCTATTTGAGTGAGTTGAAACCCAATACTCACATTCAAGTGTAATCCTTCTGAGACCACTGTTAATGGTACATTTATTCTCTTTCACACAATAAATCTTGGGATAGTTTGGATACAGCAATTTGATCCTCCAAATTTGGGAAAAGGCGACTGCATTTCTGGACTGCATTTGAAGGAGCCTTTGAAATGGGACAGTCTTGTTGTGCCGCAGTGACGACGTAGACATCACTGAAAACAGCACCAGACCTAGTGTATTTGAATCGTGTAGACAGTAATTCAGAGAACTAGAAACAGGCTAGGTCTGTGAACTGTCATCAATGTTACAATAGAAAGTGTGGGTAATACTGCTGTGTTTTTTGATCCAAGTAAGCTAACCTAGGGGTTTGTTTAAAACATGACTGATTGTCTGACTGCTTGTGTTTCTTGCCCCATTAGACTTCTTTTAAATGATGTAGCCGCGTTTAAAAAATCTCAGCAATTAACTTGATGAGTACAGTGTTAATACTAACATTAATTAAAATGAATAAATGATTTTAACTGAGAGGAATGATGGCCAAAACTTGTAATAAACCAAAATTACCCTTTAAGACAGCGCCATTGCTTAATCAACGAGACCGTTGTCCTCAAGACATCTACTCTCAAGACATCAAGGCCAGTATTTTTTTTTGTGATCATATTTGTCTTTCTGATGCTGTTCCACTATATTTATGTATGACATCCTTGCCTCACCTTTTACTGTAACCAGGTTCCTTTTGTCACCTCCATTTTGTTTTTGCCACCTTGATTATGAAGCAGCAGGAGTCGCATTCAGAGCTTTATAAATAAAGCAATACGTAAATGGCCATTGTAGATAATTGAACAAGATGGCAGTATTTGTAGTATACCTTTCTCTTTCATAAACACAAACACCCTCCGCCTCAGCGAGGGTCTCTATGTCACAGTCAGACAGGAGGAAGCCTGACCGTCAGCAGCCTACTGCTATGACCATAAACGGCTGCCCTGGAAACTGTTGGCATGATTACATCACAACTTACAACGAACGCAACTCTCTCCAACAAACTCTCCTTACCTTACCGGAAAGACCAGCAGTTTCCATGGGAACAGGACAGAACAAGAGAAATGGAAAAATAGACAGAGAGAGATAGAGAGACCGAGGAGGGGATGGATGTTGGGGGTGTGGAGAGAGAGAGAGAGAGAGAGAGAGAGAGAGAGAGAGAGAAAGAGAGTACAAAAACAGAAAAATACGGAACATCTATTGTTTTATTTGTCTCACTGAGGACAAATGTGACCTTAGATGGAGGTGAGGTGAAGGGAGGATAGAGGTGAGCTGGGAGTGGGAGGGAGAGAGAAATGTATAATTATACTGAGAAACAGAAAGGACGGGGCCACAGCTTGAAGACAGCGTGGCCTGGGCTTTGGGTCTGTGCAATCCGGTGTCACCGGGGGTTAAATTAGAATGTTTCCACGAAGAGAGTCCCTGAATGTTCAATCAACCCCTCGGAGCCCTTCTCTCCAGGGAACACGCTGGGCCTGACAGAGATCGGTAAACAACACGGTGAATATAACTCAGTCTGAGCAACAATCAGCACAGCTTCACACACACGCCATGCTGTTTCCTCAACAGTTAATAGGTAAAGATGAGCTGTTATATGTGCAATAGTTGCACTAGCGTTCCAACTGACTATAATTTTTTTAGGGATGCTAATTTAGATTTTCTTTCTGACTGATAGCCGACCCCTGTGAGTAAGTGTTAACTGACAAGATTAAAATGTACTCTTTAGAATGGACCAATATTTGTGAATGATTAGGCTCTCGCTTGAAACGCAGCTAGTAAAGTTAATTGTACCTCTTGAGGGGATGTGATAGCCTGGTTCAATGTAGTTCAGTAACGTTAGCACACGAAATCCTTTGTCGTGCAAGTAGATTTTCTGAACTGCAAAGGTGAAGTGCTTCCTCTTGTGGTATAAAAGTTAATGTAGCTGTGGTACACAGAACATACACCCAATTCTTATCATTAACAATCCTGTTTTCAGGATCAATTCATCTGTGGATTATATTATTAATTCATGATCGATCAATCCTTCAGAATCCAAGGTGATGTTCAAAACAAAATTAGGGTTTCTAACAGGGCTGTTGTGGTCAAAACCACTTAAAGAAATAGTGCTCTATTTTGAGAAAGACACGTATTTGCTTTCTTGCTGAGAGTTAGATGAGAAGATCGATATCACTCTCATGTATGTATGCTAAATATGAAGCTGGAGCCAGCATCCAATCACTCTTAATTGGCACAAAGACGTAGGAGGAAACAGCACCTCTGACGCTTACTAATTAACACATTTGATCTTGTTTGTTTAATCAGTACAAAAACTGAGATATAGTGTTGTATTAGCTGGCTTTAAAGGTGGACAGAGCCAACTGTTTCCCCCTGTTTCCAGTCTTCATGCTAAGTTGAGCTAATCAAATCATACATCCAGTGCGTAGTGGAAGAAAAAGGTCTATTTGATCTACTTGTGTTTGAAAAATGAAAACTTTGCATTTACATTATCCTTCAATTCTTAAAGAGGGAGCATGTACCCAGAGTTTAAAGTCTCATAGAACTAGAGTTACAAATGAAACTTCTGACGTTCTTGTTGAACCAGCACCAGCCCATGTAACATCTATACCAACATCTGACATTATGCAGATAGTCACGCCGACTGAGTCAAATGTATATGCCCATTGTATATGGGAATAAGACAGTTTTACACATCTCTCTGCAATGTGTCACATAATATCACATTTATATACCGAGGCAGCAGCAACTAATGAGTAGTTTCTGAAACAAATACCACCTTGCTTGAATGCACTTGAATGAAATGAAATAAAACATTAACCTTCACAAGAAAAGAACGCTACAGTGTTTCACACAGCAAATGCCACATATTTTAGGAGTGTGGTTAAGGGCTAAAACAGACAATTATTTCATTATCATTTCATTATCAATGTATCTGCTGATTGTCTTCTCAATTAATGGCTTGGTCTATAAAATGTCAGAAAATAAAATAATGTTTGGCACTTTTGATTAATAATTGACCCAAATGATTAATGCATTACCAAAACTGCTAATGACTTCTGGTAATCCATTAATCAACTAATTTCAGCACAAATTTTGGCCCCATAAAGAATAATTTTATTCGGCAAGGCTGTGCTCCTTCCCTGTTGGGTTGTTAAAGGGCATTCTAGGAAATCCAGGAAATCACTTACTGAAGCAGAAATAGACAAAATAAGAAAAAGTGAGTACAGCAAGAAAGTCAACTGTAAAACATAATCAGAATATACTTTACTGAATTGAGCTGCTGATATGTGACATTGCATGGGGCTTCTTTGGATGTTGTACTACATAGATGTAGTGCCCTGTATGCAGCCTGTTTGAATGCTGCTATCTATCCCTGCTCTGCTCGCTGCCCAAGTCAGAGGTTTATCTTTAGAAATTCTCTCTTTGCTCTGCTGTGACGACATTTAGGCGCTGTCCATAGCAACAGTCGCCGTGCCCACGGACTGCAACGGTGACCGCCGGGGCACTCACTGATCGTAATTGGTCAGCCCATTGCAATTATAGTACATATGGTCTTGACATGCAGACACACAACCATTGCTGCCTTTATACCTTATACACGGCTGCTATGAATGCTTGCAGGGACCATTTATAAAAGTGAACACAGTCTTCCAGACTGTCTTATCTCTGCTCCTTTTTCTCACTCCGGCTTTTTGTTCCCTAACCTTGTGTGCCTCTTCTTTTTCTGCAAATGTGTGTGTAAATAGCATTTGTGTGTGTGCATGCTGCGAAAGTCAGCCAGGAAAGGAATAGTGGGGTCGAGGCGACATTTGCAAAGGTGAGGGGAGTTTGTGTTTATGTGAGAGTGTGCACGCCGGGCTCGTGCGTTTCTAGAAAAACAGCCGTGATAGGCAGCTAGGTGGTTGTCACAGCAACAAAAACCCATGCCCAAACCTTGCCTCGCCGGCTCTCCTTCATGCTCCGTCATCTCATTCTGCCCTCACATGTATGCAGAATTTGTTCGTGTGTGTGTGTGTGTCCTTATATGCCTCTCCTGTATAAGCATTGCGCTGAGTTAACAGGGAAGAAAGAGACAAGGAAAGATGGGGAAAGTGTGAATGTATGTGTGGATGAGAGCGAGAGAGAATGGGGGGGGGGGGCAGAGAAAACAGAAATAAATTGCAGTGCTGACCTATATTCTCGAATCCCGCAACCAGTTCAGCCGCACAGATGTTCCCCCAATCCCCGTGTTCCTGAAACCCTTCCGTGAAATCCAGCCACAACACCCGACTGTATGGAAGGGATCCGCTCTAATTGTGCCTGTGTGTCCCTGTGTGTATGTGTATGTTATACATCAGCTGTGTTTTTATTTGTTTGTGTGTGCTGTTGCAGTATGTGTGGGTGTATCTGTGCTGATTTATTTCTGTGCTTAAAGGAGCAACAACTGATTTCAGCCTCGTCTCCATGTATATGACAGAGTACGCCTATGGACGCTTTTGTACACTTGTCAAGAATCTGTATCTGGTAGGAAGGCTCTTTTCATCCCTCAAAATCCTAAACCTGATGATGCAAGCACAGGCCGAGCAGCAGCAAGGAAGTCTTATTTCAGCCCTCAGACCTCTAATCATTCTCTCTCCCAGACTGGACTGTTTTCTTCACTCCTACTCATCCCATGGCTATCTGCAGGGGATGGACTTTTGTTGAAGGATACAGCATATAGAAGGATCCTACAAAATGCTGATTTTTCTATCAAATGTTTATTTTATTCTGTGGTCACTTTTGAGGCTGTATTGTTTTTTTTTTATAATATTGTATTTTAGAACATGACTGAATGATGAGCATACCTGATTGGTTGACATGTATCTGTTAAAATCATATAACATGTTAACAAAACCTATTTCATGTTAACATGCACTAAATCTGTACAAAAGATTTAATAATGGGTTGCTTCACCCAAATGACAAAGAAACACATATTTATTCACCTACCTCTTGTGTTAACTATGTTATCTGTATGTTTTGGTTTCATTTTCATTGGGATGTCTGTCAGACAGATGAAACCAGCTAAATTTGAAATGTTCTTCTATGCGGACACTATGTTGTGTATTATCACTTATATTGTAAGCGGTTCCTGTTATTTTGTCCACCCGGTTTATAGGAATTATCGCTATAGAGCTAAACCTTTAACTGTTTTTATATCAAAAGTGTGGTTTTAAAGATTTTAAAGTAAGAGGTAAAAGGTTTTTTAGCCACCAGTGTTTTCACCAAGTAAAATGACAACTAAATTTAGTCAACTGCAGCTAATTAGCCTCGATTCTGTGAGTTGCTGTATGTTTGTTCTATTTACACTTGTTCAAAGATGGTTAGAAACACCACTCTGTATCATTTGGATGTTTGTTTCTTAATGTTAAAAGGTGCATCAGTGTGGTTTGTCTACATGAACAATCTAAATCACTTTACATCATTTTCAGACAGATAACAGCTAGCTAGGTTGCTGTTGGGTGTTCAGTCTAAATACTGTAACAGACAGTTGGTGGACAGTAAACAGTAATAGTAAATTCCCAGTCTTTAAACACCTTATATCATTGTTTTAAGATTACCATCGCAATTAATAGCACTGGAATTAGAATCCCTATGATTCAGGGCTATGATGTAGCTCATTCTGTCTTTTAAGCTAACAGTAGCACTAGCTTAATCAGCTAAAGTAAGGTTGCCAACTTTGGGTACCCAGCTGGAGCGAGATTTTGATGCTTAATTATGCATAAGTGCACACATAAGTGCACACACACTTTATCACGTGCAAAAAAAGTTAGCACCTTACACATGTGGCGAGAGTGGGACCTTATATTGTAAGATTGAAAGATATAGCCTGACTACGCCACACTGGAAAATATAATTTAATTTCACAATATTAGACACACACTAACCCTAAAAAGGGCACCCAGGTTCATTCACTTATGAAAGTAAAGAACGTGTTGTTTCCACTATTAAAACTACACCGTTTTATTGAGTGTTCACAAGTAGCAGAACCAGAAATACACAAAAAGGAGCAAAATAACACAAGAACCTATCATACTCGACCAAACAGTAATTTAATATCGAACGTTGATTGGACCAAAACATCTATTCCAAAGCAACCCCTACGCCAAAAAGGGGTGGGTATGCTGACGCCAACCAATAGCATGGAAGCCTTAAGGTCCAAACGTCTTAAGAAGTCAATTTTGAACATCTTGAACATCTTAATAAACAAGCCTTTTTTTGAACACCCTAATTGTTCAAATATTGTTGGCAGAAACAATATAACCTAATATTTCATGAAATGTGAGCTAAAATTGTCATTTTTTTCTAAAAAAAAAATAGCTACATTTACTCAGAGGTTGACTTTGCTCCAACTGACAGACTCTTGAGCAAGCAAGTTGATCATTTTATAATATTCCTTTTATGTAGAAACAAGATAATTGTGTTTTTATGCTTGGCTGTAAATATATCTTGCTTAAGATCAATCTTCAGTATCTCTTAAATTAATTTAAGTTTGCAGTTAGTGCTGGAATTAACATAATCAGTGCTGCTAAAGTAGCAGATGTGTGTGAGTTGTTTTTATCACGATTTACATCAAACTACAAAGCTCCTGTGTATACAAGGAGAAGATTTGCTTATGTGTCTGAAATGTGAGAACAATAGCGTACAAACATCCACTCCGTGAGACAGAGAGGAACAGAGAAGTAATGTGGTTGCTGAGAAGTAGCTTTGCACCTCAGATGGGTGGGTGAACTCTCAGGCAGCAGATTACAGGCAGCGTTGTGAAGAGTCACCCGTTCACCTTCTAACCACCTTCTGGTTTAAGCCAACAGTAAGCCTGTGTGTGTGTGTGAGAGTTTTCTCCTATGGATATGGGTACTTTTGCCTCTCTATGTTTCTTTAATAAATACTATGTTTTAGATATAAAAAGAGAAAGAACAGTGGTAGTTCTCAATGATAATTGTTTACTGTGTACTTTCTCCTAACCAGTGAGACTACATTCGTGTTCAATATCTCAAATGTAATTTGGCAATTATACATTTTGACTTTTCCCAGCTGGAAAAGCACAAGTGTCTCTAATAACATTAACAATGGCTCCACTCGATTGAATTGTAAGTGAGCATTAAAATGCCAAGGCATTAACACTATCTAAATGAAACACAGCCATAAATAGTATAATTAATTACACCTGTGCATGTCAAAATGCATGGTGTGACTGACAAGTTTAAACAGTGACTCTTTCTTTTTGAAATGCAGTATTTGCTTAGCAAACTGTCGCTAATAGTGAAGCTAGCAACTGAATTGCATCTTTCTGGTCTGTACTGTACTGCATAGCAATCAATGTGTCCACACGAATGATGTAAGCAACTGAATGACTAATACCCTGAAGGATTCACATAGTAGATCTATCATAGATCTATCATGCTTTCACCATGAAGTGCAGTAGCATCTTGTTTGGCTGTCAAATACCAACAAAGAGTGAATAAACAGGGAGTTAGCAACTGTGGCTGAGTGCAGAATTGACGTGGTGACTGAGTGCTTGTTTTAGATTTTCAAATGTGTTAAGTTGCAGACTAACCATAGAGGCTTAACTGATCTGAACTGATTCACTTTCAGCGTTGAACTGATTCAACTCACCCGCTTAAAAGTATTGTTCAAATAAACAATTGATTTGTGAATTGACCCATCACTACTGTTCAACCATGTTACAAATGGACCTGGGTGACGGCACTAGTTGTGCTGCTGTGAGAATTGTGTAATCTCTTGTGGCATCTATTGAATTGTATTGAGTTCTATTATTTTCTGTTCTATTCTGGTCAAACACGTGATGTAATTAAATGTTAAAAATGCTTTTCCACTTGAAAGATACCACTGCGCAATTGGCAACCAAGGTGGGCAGGGATTAATCTTCAGAAAAAAGTGTGCACATGCCGTATTGGTTGAACACTGATGCTGTATTGACAGCATGTGTCAATAAAGAGGTAGGAGGGTGGAGGGGAGGCCCGTTGGTCTGACGGATGACTGTGCTGGATATAATGATCAAAGGCTTACTAAAGCACTAGGTTGTACAGTAAAGTCAGTTATTTGTGTTTGGATTGGGGTAGGACCTAACCTGTCTGTGTCTCTGTCACTCTGTCTGTCTCTCAGCTGGTCTGTCTCTCTCTGCTAATATCCTCTGACTGACTGTCTTGATCACTCAGGATGTAGTAAAGGAACATGACGACAAAACCTCCAAACTAAAGCCCTGTCAGATGAGCTCTAGTACTCCTTCACTGACACCATTATCTTCCAAATATATTAATATCAATTGATTTCAATTGATTGATTGCTTGATTGTATTAATCAATCAATCAATGCTCTGCTATCAGTTGTAGTTGGAAGCTTACCAGTTATCTAAATAAACTAAAGATCAGCATCACATCAATTTGTAATCCTATTTGACTGGTTATTTTTTACTTTGAACATTCATCATTATCTGCTTATATTCTTTAAATCAAACCATAATTTGCATTTTTTAATTAGTTCAGCTACTCCACAATCTTCATCTTTCATGTACCCCCCTGCAACTGAAAGTACCCCCCTGGAGTTCATGTGATCTGGTTGAGAATTGCTGGTTTATACTATCAGTTTAGGTTATAAAGCTGTGTATCAGGGAATTGAGTTTAGCTGGCTTTACCATATCCCTGCTCTGTCTGTCTTCCTATCCTCGTCCTTCAGTTACATCACAGTGATACCCCACCACAATGAGCAGATTTATTCTTCTCTGTCTATTTCCTTTAGTGATTCATTCACCCTGTCTGTCTGTCTGTCTGTCTATCTCTCTCTTCCGGCCTATTCATTCTGTCACATCTGTCGTTTTTTTGACATATTAATTATAGGGACTCCAATGGCAGGTCTCCAGGTTCAAACCCTTTTCAAACTGGCCAGTCTCTCATACGTCTCAGTGACAGTAGATCTGCTGGTTATAAGCAGCGCATGGTAGTAGAGCAGTGCATCACACTCCATCTATTGATAGAGCGGCAGTGGCTCAGGAGGTAGAGCGAGTCGTCCGTTAATCCCGATTGGCAGTTAGATCCCTGGTTCCTCCTGTCCACATGTCCAAGTGTCTTTGGGCAACACACTAAACCCTAAGTTAACCCAGCACCTAGCATGGCAGCTCCGTGTGTAAATTTGTGTGTGAGACCGATCTGTTAAGTTGAAAAGTGCACTCAAAGTCAAATTACCATCTATTCCCAATTATCTTCCCATTCAAGTTTACATGTTGGCTGGAAAATGCAATTAACAAACATATTAAAATTTAAGATTTTAAAAGTTGTTTCTTAATGAAAGAATCAACTTTTTTTTTTTTTTCAACTATGGGGCTTATTACTTAATACCAACCATCAGTCCCACTGAATTAGACTACAATTCACACAGATGCGAGCAGCCATATGTTCTGTCAGCAGAGGTACAGTGAGATGGAGACAGGACCGATAATAAAACAGTTGTACAAACATGAATGAATGCTAAATCCTCAAACCCATTCATGCTCCTGAATCAAGCAACAGAAAATGAATGCACCCCAGCGAGGCTTGTTTGACCTCTACCTGCACCAGACCAAAGATGGATGGGAGGAAGAGGCAACTTGACTGCTGGTGCTCTCTGTATGTGTGTGTGCATGAGACAATACAATCTCAAAGCGAGACTGCATAGGGCTACATTACAAATGCAATTACAAGGCTCTCACTGGTCTGTGTCGTGATTAACATAGTCAACATAGTCTAGTAAACGCATTTCTTAACATCTGAATGGATGTTCATCAACATACACACTCAAGGCAAAGGCACACACTCTACTGCATAAGCTGTTGTCTTGAATTTTAAAGAGAAACTCTGTTCTCCCTTGTGATGGTGGGGGGGGGGGGGGGGGGGGGGGGGGGGGGGGGGGGGGGGGGGGG
>JAVQJD010066804.1:0-18279 GCA_036023655.1 Nannoperca australis | reverse complement strand
ATGAACATGAGACCTCTAAGCCTTGCTATTTGTTTAAGATGATAAAATGCAGATTTAGTTATCGCCTTGATGTGGCTGCTAAAGCTCAAATCTGAGTCTATTAAAACACCAAGATTTTTTATCTTTATAGCCCTTGCATCAAGCTGAGCAATAACTTCCATTCTTTCCTCCTCCAAATACAATGATTTCTGTTTTGTCTTTATTTAATTCATCCAGATGCTGATTTGTTCTAAGCATTAACAGAGTGAGTCTAAGGCACCATAGTCACTTAGTGAAAGAGCTAAATAAATCTGTTGTCTGGATAGCTGTGATAAGCAATATTATTGTCATGTATGATTTGACCAAGAGGGAGCATGAACAGTTTGAATATTAGTGGGCCAGTAGTGTGTCAGTAGTGCATTAATTGGCCCAAGGTTTTAAGCCTATGGTGATCTTAATGAGCCAATAAGAGACGTGCAGTTTTTTTGGGAAATAAATTGAAAGTGTATATTTAGCATGTCCACTGTGTGAAATATTTCTGATGTAATGGTCGCCAATCAGGATAGAGCTCATTTTGTGGTTGTGTTGTGTTTTACTTTATCTACAATAAATATTTGTAGCTTATTTCAAGCTTTAAAACATATGCCCCTTAGTTAAATATGTGCTGTTTTTATTTTTATCTTTGACTCTAATGTTGAGGGTTGCAGGTCACACACCAAAGCACAGTTTCACTTTGACAGCGTTTAGTTTTGACAGGGGTCAGGAAAAAAGCTCCTGACATTTAAAGCACACCGACAAGATAAAGTCAGTGCTGTTTTTCTGTTTAGGCCCTAAGGGCAGTGTTTGCAAAGTGATCCTTTCCCTGTTCCTGTTCTGCTCTGTCGGTAAAATCAGATATGTCAGTTTCCCGTGCTGTCATGAAGTGTCCATAGACAGAGCAGTGAGGGACGTCTGTGACAAAGGTGAGGTCAAAGCATGGACTGTTGACAGAATGTGCTGCATGCTTGTTGTCACTCAAAGCAATATAACTACCACTTTATCAGGCATCAAGTTCTAGCAACTTGCGCTCTCAGGAAACAGTGGCACTTCTGCTTCATAACTGGCAGCCTGGATAAATGTATCTACATTGCAGTGTGGGTGGTATTAGAAAAACAGCAACACCCTGTCAGACTTCATCACATATGCTATTTCCTTAAAGCTACCATAATTCTATAAGTATGGACAAATGAGCTGGAAGGCTTGAAGCAAGTACAACCATTTACACATCAAAGCAAATTTGTTTAGAACTTCATGGTCACCTCATGCAGGTCATCTGTTTGGGGTTTTTTTACAGCGTGACAGTAAATCTTTGAATCCGTGTTGAATTACTATTATTAGTTTTGTTTGAATTAGTAACAGTAAGCATTTTAGTAGTTAAAGCAGCATCACAATCCTTGTCATCTTCATTGCTACTGCTATAATCTTGCAGTGACGCACAGTGATCCCACTTTGAAACATGACCAAGGCAGGGGTATCACTACTGGGGATGACAAAAGGTACACATGAAAATTTTAATGAAAATTAAAAACAGCTAAGTAAACCATCTAGCAATCGACATTTCTCCAAAGCCAGAAAATGTCAAATAATTTCAGTCCAGATGGAAATGTCAAGTTGTGGTGCTGCCTATAAAGAAGATCCTCTTCACAGGGCCAGCTGTGGCCTACCGCTACAATTCATTTTGAAATAAGCTGATAAGTGATACTTTTTTAGCCTTTTCACCTCTCTGTGCCTTTGTTGTTTTTTTACAAGAGGTTTACAAGACATTGCTCTTTTCAGAAATATAAGATATGGCATTGAAACCATTTGTAATATTTGAAATAATTGCGGTTGAAATGCTGTCAGTGGAAAGAAAAATGAAGGTTCTATTTTTCTGAGTAAGTGGTTATCCCAGTATCATTAGAGAAAATATTTTAACCGGACAGAAGACTGAAAAGTATCTTGGATTATCGTTAACAACTCATGTTTTGTATTGTAGCCTATGCTCAGATGGGCATGATAAACACTTTCTAGTAAGGAAGGACACACGGAGACTGCATTCACTGCAACAACATGGTTGCATTATTTGCAAGTCTAACAGAGGGCGCTGCAGATGCTGTTGCAGGCATAGCCTCCAATGGCATCACAGTTCCATGATGGCATTTCAGGACAAAGACTTGTTCCTTGCTAGGTGACTTCGGGGAATGCTGTGATAGACAGATACCTTTGCAATTTCATGGTGAAAACTAGCTGAAGTTTGGGTTGTTTGATTGCAGTGGAGTTCAAAGGATTGGGGAAGAGCAATCAAACTAACCCCGGGGCTGCCATTATGGATATCTGGGTTAATAGTGGAGAAAACATGTACTGGCAATCCAGCTACAACTCCAAAGCAGAAAATAATCAGCAAAGCTTAAAAGAACTCATTAGGAAGAGCTTTCTCGGTGAGAAACATGTCGCCAAGCATGGAGTTTCCCCCTGCGCCTCTTTTTACTCTGGGAAATCTAAATGTAAAATGATTCCTTTCAACACAGGTTCCCATCTGAACGCATTAGGGATCGGGGAGGAAAGAGAGCAAGCTGGCAGGTGCATTTTTCCTGCTTCCACTTTTTAATGGTTGGCTCTTGTCCAGGGTTGCCTTTTGTAAGGCTGCCTGGCTGTGCAGTGAGACCCGGTCAGCCCTCACAGGAGATGCTGTAGGTCTTTAGGACTCCTGCAGGGCTTTTGTCTGGCCTGCTTGTCTCTGTTCTCTTTGGCTGGCATTCATGCAAATGGATTTCATAGCTCCGTCTCTTGTCTTCCTAGACTGCATTGTCCAGAGTGGAAACACAGTGAGTGTCAGGGGAATCTGCTCGAACATTCTTCAGAGATCAGTGGAGCTGCATTGGTACCACTGAATGGAAGAGAATTATGAATGCACTTTATGCAGAGTTCATGTACTGTGATGTTCAAGATGAGAATCGAAGCCAGCACATGATGACTCTCCTGATTTGCATAGTGTATGTTCTAAAAGGATTTCATCAACTCATTCCATCACTTTATCATTTCCCCTGGCTGTCTCTCTTCTTTAATCCTCTCCTACCATTCTCCACTCTCTGTGTTTCTTCAGTATACAGATATTAGTGCAAATCTATGGATGTCTGAGAAAAGAGAAAAATAGAGGGGTGATTTTATTCGACTCTAAATGTTAATGCTCTCTGTGTAAGAAGAGCAAAAGAACATGTTGGCCAGATTAAATGAGAATGTCAGTGTAATTCATGTGCAAATACATATTAAATGTATTAAGTTCTTCGAACCTCTATTCACAGATGCATTCGTGCTGCGCTTTCTTTGTAACGTATTAAAGGACTTGTGTTGAAGAATCTTTCTTTCCAGTCATAACCTCCAAAAGGGATTTTCACAAAATTTCAGTGGTAGGTGATGAAATTAAACTGAGTTTTGATTCCATTTCCTCTGGGTCTCAGCTTATCCACAACTGAAACTAAAATGCATATTAAAGATCTATTTTGTAAATCAGATGACGTCTGTCCCCTTCTGAGGGATGAAAATGTGTACCCAAACAAAGAATCTTACAATTAATATATTTGTGTCATAAAGACACCCACACCGTCCACATGCCAGTAGTTGTGTAGCTGGGTATCCATCTATGTAGATAAAGAATGTTGTTGCATAGAGACGAGCAACATAATTTAAACTGTTGTTGTATAAAGTAGTAGCACTTGTATGGAAGCAAAGAATTTGAAAAGAATTTCAATCTTAGAAGCAACTGAATACTGTACTGTGAAATTAGATGAGATTCAGACACCAAAATTCAAAGCTGAGCGTCCAGGCTACAATGTATAATCAGTCAATCAGATCCCTGTCCTATCAGGTTGTATTCTGTCAGTCACATGATCCACGTTCAAATAAGCGAAATTAACTTTTGCCAGTTTTAAAGAGAGGAATATAAACCACATAAATCCACACAGATGGTGTTAAAGGAAAACATTGCACTGCCATAAGCAAAGAGCAGATAAATTCAAACAGGATGTTTGAGTGGTATGAGTTGTATAACTGGGGTTCGACCTCAACTGGAAGGTAAAACTTTGTTCTTGCTGTTTACAGAACACTTCAGTTTCACCTCCCTTACAGTGTGACACACTCATTTATATTATTAATATTTAATCAGTATCACAACCCAAACCACACACAGAAATAATGATAACACCTGAGATTAATCAAAATGCAGGAAACTGTACATACATTTTGCGGTAACGAAGGATATGATCCCTGACACATAATATCCTTAATTTGCTAGGCTTGCAAAACTGTAATTGGATCAGCAGCTTATCTGCAGCCCTTAGTGTTTTGAAGTGTGATTAGTAGTGAGAGGTGTACAGAGAGCTTATGACGGAGAAAGATGTGGGACTTGGATTGATCTGCTCAACTGTATCAGAGCATGTGGCAATCTTTCCAGCATATTACAAATAGACAGGACCTTTAAATTGTGTCTGACTGCTCACTAGGGACCAATCACTCTGAGACTGGATCCATCTGTAATATGTGTATGTGAAATGAGAAACATAACAGTAACGCTGTGCACAGTTTCCCTGATGAATGAGACCCCCTTTAAACTCATGTTAAATGGGTTGGCTCTGATAGAGCAGAAAGTTAACCCTTTTCTCTCACGACATCAGCGTCTCTTTGCGAACACAAACCACTTCAGTGAGGGCTGACAGAGGCAGCAACCTCAATGTAAGTATCAGGAGAGTGTGCATGTTGATGTTCTTTGGTTTAAAGTCAAATCTGAACAAAACACTGTTGAAATATGCATGGACACAACTCAAGTCAAATAATAAAAATGTCTTCATCTGTCTCTTTTAATCTTGTCCAGTTAACGTCTTTGTCATCACAAAGTATGGAGTGAGTAGGAAGGCAGATGTTGACTCTGCCTCCAGAGGCACCAACTCAGATAAACAGTCACCATGCTGCAGGTATCATACGACTCCCACGCATAGTATTCACGCTCATCTGCGGCACAATACCACTAAGCTCCTCAGGGTCAGCATATGGCTGTACGTAATTTCTTCTGTGCCTCTGAAGTGGCCCTAAACACTTCTTATTAATGTGTCAATATGGTCCAAATTTTGCTGCAAATAGGGACCAACTGCTTTTTACTGTGAACAGATTGAGAATACTAATATGTTCTCTGTGCTAGAATAATGTCCACATTATCAGATTTGATTCATTAGTGCTGTATTGTCAAATTGCAGGAACAATCCAGCAAAGACTTTTATTTCCTGTTATTCCCCCATCGGGTGGTGGAGACAGAGATATCTGGTGGCACTGTCAATTTTTGGAGAGAGTTAATAGGCAGACCCTTTTCTGGTGGTGTTGGGATGGTGTCACTGGTGTTACTATTCATCACCCTTAAGTTTTCACAATCGCTGCAAAGACCTGATGCCCTTGAAGTTCTAAATTTAAACAAGAACATGCGTGAGTGCAATCTTTAAGCCCTATGCAGTGATTCCGAAAGTGCTGTTTTTAGCTCGTATTAAAAGGCTCATTAAAAAAGATTGACTTTGATGGTGTGGAGGTGGAACGCAAAACAATGTCACAAGCCTAAAACAAAAGCTTGCACATAACAATAAAGATCTTCTTGGAAACCACATTTACTTTTGATCACTCTGACATTCTGAAAGATCTGTGGTTTTCAGTGAGATATCTGAGAAAGAATAAGCTGTTGTTACCTAAAAGATGGTGCAGTTAAATGGTATTGTTTGTTGCCTATTTGCTTACTTCAAAGAGCTGCATTGCAATGTTCACTCTCGTCTCTCTGTCAAGAGAGTGTCCGCTGGCTCTAATAACAGGAAATGCCCTGCAACCTTTCCAAAAACATTTGCTCCAAACCTTTCTTCACCTGATATTATAGGATGCGAGCAACTTCTTTGATTTTGTGGGAGGATGCCTGCCTGCCTCTGCGCAGGTGTTATGTGACAAACTGATGCTTGGGTATTTTATTATTTTCTCCAGAATTCAATAAAGGTGAAAGGTTGGCTTATAAAATCTCCTCACTGCTATGTTGTGGAAACAGTGTCACAATGTATGCACCAACCACCCACTCACACATATAGGAGGAGGTTCAATCAGGAGGGTACAGAGAGCAAGAGAGGGAGAGAGATGACAATGGGAGGCAGGGAGAGTGAGAGATAGAGTTGGTAATCTCGTACTATAAATGCAGACAGTCTGCCATCTATTGGATGTATCACAACGTGCAAGTTAGTGTTGTTATGGCCTAGATTTTTTTGTAGTGCTGTTTTGAAACACTAGGAGGCGATGCACTCCACAGCTTCATTTATTATTCATTTTATCCTTTACAGTTATTTTGAGATGGTAGCATTTTAGAGGGCAGAAAATGGTGATAAAATGAAAAATATTAGAAGGATGCCAACATGCACTGCAGATCTATGTTGAATAAACTCTGGTCTTCATATCCGGGCACTTTGGTGTAATAGGAAAAGTCAGTGATATTTCCCCTTTAATAATACTTTAATTCATAAAATACAGATTATCTGACATCTAGCTTTCTTTCTCTCTTTTGAATTTGATATTAAGCACATTGAGATTTCCTCTATACATAAAAAGTGCCTTGCCTCACCTTGTCTTAAATAAACTGATCAATTCTATATGAAGTTAACCTTGTTCAAATGTATTGTTAGAAAAAGGAATAGCAAGGTAAGGAATTTTAAATGTTTGAAGTTGTATTATTATTATTTCCACCGTCATTGCTGTGATCATTAACAACCCCAGGGGATGTTGCCATTGATACAGTCTGCTGCACAGAGTTGCCTAGCAATGATTAAAGATTAGATTTCCTACACTCACAGCATGTTTTGCAGTGGCAACAATATATCCCATTAGTCTGTAACAGATTTTCACCTTTGTGTGTCTGTAAGAACTGTGGTGCATGGCAGAGGTTTACTGCTCTATGGAAAGTCTAAACTTGCCAACAATGATGATTTGAAGAAAGAGAATGTTTTGCTATAATAATGTATTGCCATTAGGTCAGACTACTGATTGTGCACCCCCCTGCCCCCAGTCAGTTTAAACAGGCTGTCACACCTTACCCAACCCTCCTGATCATGTCAAGTCAAGTCAGCTTTTTCTGAGTCACACTGCAGTCAATGGGTTTCACAACACCTGCATTATGAGAACAATGACTGAATCAAGTACCAGGTGTCATTATATGATCGCAGACTGATGACAAATCATGAATAACGTGGAGTTATTACCAAAGCTGGCCCTGCCCAAGTTTACTGTGAAACAGTTTGTAGAGATGATTATTATTTAGGAATTGCAATGTAATGGTTAGCAGTAACAAAACCATGCACAAATAATGTCCAAGGGTTTATTATGTATAGATAATGTATCAACCTTTATATATTCATCAATGGAGGTTCCTATAGGTCTACAAAGCACAGACCCCAAGCATTTTTGTGTAAGCTAATCTTATTTGATTATTTCTATGCCCATTCAGCTTTGTTAAACAATTCACAGAGCCAACAAACGGAAATGATGGAAGAGTGGAGGCGAAGGCTGCAAATGATAATTACCTAGCTGATAATTCCCTGTAACATCGCTGTCTGTAATAGCTACTCCTAAATAGTTTTCCTATATGTGCATCCAGGTAAACATGTTAAATGAGTAGAGAAATGTGTGTGGCGGCCTGGTCACTCGTAGAGATGTCCCACCCTACAAGCGGGGACGTGCTGCCCCCTATCAGTAGTGACATGCTCCGCCCCGCCTATCAGCATCTCCAGTCAGTGTATAGGAGCTGGGAGTCTGGAGGAGCAGGAGCAGGCAGCACAGAGTTCAGCGGCTCCCGCTTTCGTCCGACACTTAGCTAGAGCTGCTCCCCAGGCAGTGGAGGTGATGATGGCGGCGGCTGTAGAGAGAGGAGGCGCCCGGGCCGCTTTCCTGAACCCGAGCAGCGGTGGCGGTGGTGGACTAGCACCGACAACCCTCCCGACCGGAGCGTTAGCCGGGGCTGTGGTCCTGGGCTCCGGCAGCATGCCTGTACCCATGAATCTGTTTGCGACCTGGGAGATAGACCGATCATCCCCAAGCTGCGTTCCGAGGTAACGTTAAAATAGTGTAGCGTAAAATACCACAAACCTCAATGTTTACAAATCACCATCGTTTGGTAAATATTAGGCTAACGTCGGACCAACAACGCCCTCGTTGACTGTGACGTTGGGCAGTAGAGAGGAGCTGCCACACATTTCCAAAACAGTGTTGGGTTGCTTACTAGCAAGCTAGCTAGCAAAGTGGCTAATGCTAAAGCTACCTAGCAAATAGCACTCGAGTTGCTCTCATGTTTCGTGCTAAATCATTTTACTAAAAATCCTATTTTTCTGCAAAATAATGTAGTCTGATTAAAACGGCCAATGCTTAAGTGTCTAATTTAAATGAACATTTTAGACGTGTCCTCCAAGTGTGTATTTGTTTTGTTAACAGTTTTTGTTTTAACAATTTTATTCCGACCGTTATGATAACTAGCTAACTAGCGTTGACAAAAGTTCAGCTAACTAGTTTATCTGTCCGGAGGGTTGCTGCTGCCTATCCTCCGCTTCGTGGCTACGCTGTTAAAGCTATGCAGATATAACGTTGTCCTTTTGTCCGTGTAGGCCTGTGCATGAACAGATTTACGGAATGCATGCCACCTAATAGCAACACAACTATCTATAAATACAGTGACATAGATGCCGTTCGTCTCATAAGTAGCAGACATCCTTTTCGTCCTTAAGCAGCACTTTGTGCCATGAGCGGTCCGAACAAGTGGGCAGTTCAACAGCTGACTGGTCATTTGAAATCCACATCATTTTCGCGTCCATGTGTTGTGGTGGGCTGTTTTATGTTTATGTTCATATCCCCTCGTGTGGCTCAGCGTTGGCTAGCTGGTACACACACAGAGCAATCAGACCAATACAAACACCACCACTCGCAGTGTGACACAGAAGTTGGCACAAGGAGAGAGTAAACTGTTTTGATTGTGTGTGCAGCTTGCATCGCAGTCATCCGCATTGTCTTGATGTTATTCTGATGACATCGTTTTATTTCGAGCATTGCGGTAATATTCCGTAATATTCTGGATTAGCATTCGTCGTCTGTGAGCAGGCAGTGTTGCCACCTGACCAGAAACCTCTCGGGAGCTGTGGGCACATTAATCAGCTTTGACCTAGATCTGCTCCGCTCATTGGGAGATATGTGTGTGTTTGTGTTTGCCTGCTGCCTCTTTAGTGCCTACATAAGAATATGTAAGTTTCAATGGACTCAAAGCATATGGAACAACTGGATCATTTACAGTGACGGTGCTATCTCAAATCTGTTTGATTATTCCGCTGTCCTATCTGTGTGGTATCTCAGTTGACTGGAAACCAACTACAAGGACAATGAATAGAGTGTTTGAAGTAACAGCACATCTCTCTAATTCGACACCTCCCTACCCTTTTTATTGAAGTCCTATTTCTGAAAATATGATGCTATTATTTTTATTGATGCCCTCGAAAGGACAGTGAGAGTTCATGACCTCAATCTCACATCTTCCACGACAGAAACTAAGATAGTTGTCTGTCTGTGATAAAATGCCTAAGGTTTTAGAGCTCTCTTCTTGGAATCAGACTGACGTACTTTACAAGCAAGTGTTGTTATCTGACATAAGACTTGAATGAGCATGCTTCTGTTATCTGTATCCATTAAGTTTTAAAACTACTGGCTAGCAGAAAAAGCAGTAGGCTTTATAGAACGCAGTAGTGCATTTATAGAACGTGCCATACATGGCACATTGATTTCTCACATCTCTGCATCTACACTCTGTGCTTTGTCTCTGGAGTGGATGACATACATGGTGCTGTATTAAAGATGGATAAGGATGAGGATGACAATGGATTATTAATGTAGCATAGAGTAAAGGTTTACTAGTTATTGTTCAGCATAAGTTCTGCATTCTGCAAAGTAATTTGCCAAGCCTGTTCCTGCCTTATGTGTTTTTAGACCACTTAGCCTAGACTGGTGTGAAAGGTCTTGTATGGAGCCCAACCCTAGGCCTGTTTTGGGGATTCTGCCTTGGCATTCTTTCAGGGGCTGGGCCCTTTTGTGTGCAGCTGTTTGCTCCTCCACTAGCCCTTGGCAAATGTGGGTGTCCAGCTTAGTGGCACGGTTTCACATGAGGGCATAGGGTGGTTAGGAATTGAAAGTTTTTTATTGTGGTACTCTTAAAACATCCCACACAGCTGTTGTTTGTTAATAAGACGCTGCATTTTAAAAATTGATCCTCCTAAGCCCTGCAGCCCTACTGAAAGCCGTGCTTAGGGGAAAATATTTTATTCACAATGGAAAATATGTTTTCAGCTCTCTAAGTTCCTCTCAGCATGGGATTGTGGTTGCTTACAGTTTTCCCGTTGACACACCTATGGCACTGGGCCACTTAAAGACTTTTCCTTTGCCTTTCTTTTTATGTACTTCTTGGCCTGTTACTCAGGATCAAGCTAGATTCATAGAAATATGTGTTATTAGAACAAGGAGCCAAAAGCTGGCACATACAATTTTATTGCTGCATGCGATAGTGTTTTTTTTTACCTGACAGACGGGTGTTGTGGCAGCTCCATCCTTAGCAGGCCTGTTGGAACAGTTGGACAAACATTGTTTTTATTCCAGCACTGCCAGTCTGCCACCCTCCAATGTTTCTAATATCATGTGGTATTAGTGTTGCAGCTTATTTCTTATAAGCTGAGTTTTTTGTGTGCATTAACCATCATCTAAAGTAACACAAAAGGTCTGGAGGGTGTGCTGGGTTTAGAGAGGGTTTACCCTGCTTTACCTTCAACAAATAGCTGACCACTGCTTTGGTAATGTTCCTTAATAACAGGAGGACTTCTGCAGACTTGACTTCAGTGTAAAATACAACGGTAGTTTGCTTTCTGCAACCTATTAGCTTGAGTGCACACAAACGTAGGTACAGAGGTATCCGTTCCCTCTCCTGACAGATGTGGGAATAAAATGCTTAAAGGTTGTGAACATGATTACATAGCAAATGACTCTTAGCTGTCTCTTTTGTCAACAGACACAAAGTGGTGAAAGTTAATGACTTTGCAGTGTGTACTAGGAGTTTAGCGGTCTGCTCAGGAATCCAAATGGCCTGCCTATACTTTATCTATGGGCCAGGCAGGCATTTGTTGAGGGAACGATATGGGATTTGCAGGAATTACACTAATGCAGAGGTCAAGATGGCGCTATGTTTATCTACAAACAATAAAGAATGTGTAGCAGCCAGAGAGGGTTGGCTTCTTACCAAGTTCAAAGATCTTTTACAACTGGGGGTCAAACATTGTGACCTTTACCCTCATAACTAACACGATGGGAGCCGCCAAGAAATCTGTTATGTTTGCAGTACAAGCCCACCAGGCTTCATAGTTTTCAAAATGGCAGGGAAGTTGTTATGGCAGACGTCTGTTACCAATGTACAGGTTTTCAGAAGAAACATTGTCTTTTTCATTTTTCAAGACCTGGAAATATTTTTGCATGACATTTTCAGTCCATGGTACTTTTGCTCAAAATATGCATCCGTCTTTTAAGTTTCACTATCTGGGTTCAGAGAGGTGAAGATATATCTTAAAAGGTTTCCCCACAAGCAACAAAACAACATCTTTCCTCTTTTCCTCTGACGTTTATCTCGGGAGAGCAGAGCATCCTTCTTTCTGGCTGTTTGATTCATGTGAGTCCCAAGATGACCTTATTCTCTGGTGAGTGGCAGAGCCTTATCTCGATAGTAATTGAGTGTACTTTTTTGCAGGCTCTGGTCAGATGTTTGTTTCTTCTGCCCCGATTTCTTTATATGGTATCAAACTGACGTCTGGCTGTGTATGTCAGCAAGTAAAGAGGATAAACAAAAACAAACTCAGGCCTGGGCAGGAGCAACATTATTGTGTCTTCTTAGTTCTAGGTCAGTGGAGATGAAGCCATCAGCCCTAAGTCTTTTCATATCCCTTATGCTGTGATGCACGCACACGCACACGCACACGCACACGCACAGCTATTAATTTTATCCTAAAGTTTGAATTGTTAGCGTGCAATCTCCAGTATCATCCCTGGCCTTAATCCCTTTGTTTGAATGTCTAATTCTCTGTATGTTCATTTTAAACCTAAAATGAAACTATTAAATCAGGATTAGGATAGAGGAGGCCTGCCTGTCAGATAATATGAGCTCAATTTCCCCTTTCACCTCCTTGATTACCCCTCCATCTCAAGACTTGGATATTGTTTCTCCTAGCGGTGGAGCTGTAGTAATCTGATTTCATAACAGGAAAAGAAGAGCTAGTAATCTGATGCGGCACACAGACACTGTTTGCTTAATCCTCTGCTTCCTTTTGCAACCATAAACAAGTCCCATCCAGCCATCTCCAGTGCCCTTCAGGATTGTGACACAGCACTCCGTGCCGGTCTGCATCGTGTTTACAATCTTCATTCAGCTATAACTGTATTGACATCTGATGCAGGACGTGTAGACACAGAAGTGGCACTGTTAATGTAACTCTTCCTCTGGTTTTACTTGAGTTTTTAATGCTGAATTGCATATTTTTATGTAACACTTGAAACACACATTGAAAAATGATCAACTGCTCTAAATTGTGCTAATGAACTAAACTCCTCTTACATTGAAGAGTTATCCCCAAAGTTTATTGTTTTACTGCCCTGGAGCTACAATAAAAGCATTTGATTTCAGGCACTGGCGCCTGGGAAGATACCCATACCACGGATAAACTAAATTATTATCTTTTTACCCATTGTAGATAATTTCACTTAGAGATAAGACTCATTGATAGGTTGCTGGAGCGAGAAGTTGAAAGTAATGAAATTGGTCATAGAATTTACAGTTTCATATAATTTATTTTTTATGGTAATTTGTCTATTACTACTGCCACTGTAGAGAATTAAAACATCCCAGGTGCTTCTTATAAATAATTTAATAGCTTTAGTTCATTGTTTTTTAATGGTATGCTTGAATAAAATCAGTCCTAACTTGGCTACATGCTCCACCATGCTTTTCACACACTCCCACACAGCTAACAGTAGACCAATCAGCACCTCCACTCCCGTCTTTTTCATGCTTAGTCCCACTGTCTGAAATGTGTCAAAACCTTCTTGGTTTCCTTCCGTCTTCCTGGAGGAGGAGGAATTTCCTTGGGAAACGATTCACATTCCTGCCAACTAGAGAGCTGCTGGTGCAGCCAAAGCCAGGCTGCTTTGCTTTGCCCTCAGCCCCCTTTTGTATTCTGTTGTTGACCAACAACATGCTCTGTGGGGTGGGGTGGGGCAGGATTGGAGCTGTGGATTGCCCACCCTGTTGAAAAGTTTTGCTGAACTGGCCCAGAGCCTCACAGTAAACAGTGAATGTGCTGAATGCTCGTGTTGAATTCCTCACAAAGGGAAGAGAGGTTTGTTTCCCCCTGCTTGGACCTCAGAATGTGAGAAAGGCCAGATTCTTGTGTGGGTGGATACAGGGGTCTCTGCTAGTGAAGTGATCCAACTTCCTGATCCACCAAGTGAGGCAAGGAAACTGTCCTCTGACACAGGGAGGCTCCTGTCAAAATAAGCACATTGGGGACAATGTCTCTAAGCTCGTATGTCTCTCTTGTTCTTGCTCTACTTATTTCCCACCTCTCCCATTCAGGCATTTCCTGAGCGGTATGTGCCAATAGCAACACAGGCCATATTTTCAGACACAAAACACTGTGGTGTGGATAAATGAGAGCACATGACAGACCATTTGAAATCACAAAGCATTGTAATGGCAGTCAGAGATCCTGTGCTACGTTCTAGCACAGTCTACTCATGTAAACAAACACTGGTAGGGGTGGGGGATGTGGTTAAAAATTCAGGAATTATCAGTGACAGCACTATCTGAATTTAAATTAACTAAATGATTCAAAATGAAATGGTAAAAAGCTATGTATAGTTATATTTATCCCACTGAGTCAAATGTATTTTCTCATATTGCTGGCCATACATAGACCATTTATTTAATCCCCATGCTGTGCTCATAAAGCCAGTGGAAATGTTGCCCTTGTCTTGGCTGAATAATATCCTGCGAAAAGAATCAATACTTTTGCCTTTGCTGTCTAGTTGAGGACATAACAGTCCCTCGAGTGTCGACACTCAAATAGCATTGAGTTGGATGCCCTGCCTACTTCTCTAATCACAGATTAAGGAGTCTGGACAGTCTGCAGTCCTCTTTCTGTTCGTGTGGCTTTTCTCAATTAGCCCACACTACAGTTGTGCCACTCTTCTCATCTTCGGTGCAAAAACTCCAAGGGTTTTTAATGGGTAGAAATTAGGTCCAATTCCACACAAAAATTGAATCCAATAGATATGCTCATTGGAAAAACCTATTTGGTGTAGGACCAGGCTCAGGGGATACTTGATCGAGGTATACTTGAGACATTTTCAGACGGTCTCTCCTGGAGGACACTCATACTTACTCATCCTGCACTCATTTATGCACACGAAAAGTTACAGAAATGGTTGTGTCAACAATAACCAAAAAAAGTATATATATATATATATATATATAAGCGTATATTATTTTTGCGAGCGCTTAAACAGCACTGCGAGCAATATTGCAGGTCGGGAGGAGAAAACTATGCTTTTCTCGCGCGCAGCATCTGAAGTCGCGCACGAGCACCATCACTGCTCTCCTGCTCGCGATATGCGATATGCCGCCATAGACTGGAGGTAAGTTTACTGCTGTAGATGTGTTCCAGTCTGCCATGCTACAAAGCGTTGCACAAGGAACATTTGGATAATTCGAAATATTGGAACCATCAGATTATCATGCTGCCTGACTCAAACTGCGAGGCTGTTGGACATTACCCATTCAGTGTGCAGCCCGTCTTTGAAGTTAAGCAAGAAAAAAGGCAGACTTTTTGAACTGATCTATTGCACATTCTGTCTTTTGCATCTCGCAGTCTGTATCAATTATTCTAAGAGAGACACTTAATAAACGACCTTCCTCTCTGTCTGTCCTGATTAAGGAATCATATCTCTGTTGACGTCAGAGAAGTGGTCTGTTTTCAGATGAAAGCTGTCCATCTCTACAGCAGCTCTTTTCACTTTGTATTTTTTAAAGGTTGTGTGTTATTTGGCAGCATGCTGTTAGCTTTGTCATTACTCTTGCCTAATGAGCCTCACCTTTCCATTTTCATTCACATTGGCATCACTGATATTAAAAGGTCTGCTTCATGGATACAGAGAAAAGCAAGGTCTGTATATAGAACCTCTGTAGAAACTGGAGCTTGGATACATTTTGGGCTGCCATTGTTCATTTCAAGTAATAGTGCCAAAACAGCATATTTACATGCCCCAGTTGTTTTATTAGCAGTGTTGGTGAATATTACAGCAATAGACAAAAATGCATTTCTTGTTTATTAAGTTTCACTCCTGCAAAGTTGGAGCATTTTCTAAATATTTTTAAGAACTAAAGCAGAATTATATTTGCTGATGCTGACCATTGTACATTTATTGATTGGATTATTGCAGTTCATGGGGGCTCTTTGTTTTTCTTGCTGGAAGTGATGTCTACATTGCAGAAAATAGTTGTGAGTCAGAGTAGCGCTGTAGAAGGCCTGTTTGTCAGCTGCAGTACAGCATCATTAGCACTGACACACAACCTCATTCTATATGGCATCCAAAAGAAACTCTTTTCTAATCTTGACTCCTCATACAGGATACAGTAGAACCATGACCACTCTCTGTCTTTGTTTACAGGCAGATGCGGTGTCAGATACATTTTTGGGGGGTAAATTATCTGATCAATAACGAGATCAGAAAAACAGATATGACCATGCTGGTTGCAAGAGTTAAAGGGCAGGCGTAATCCTGTCTGATGCTAATCAGAGGCACCATATGGCAGAATGAAATATGTATGGTAAAACTGAATAGATCCTTTAGATGAAATGTCAGCGATGTGTAAATTAAACTCAAAGGCCGCATTTAGTTTTGCTCAGTTTCACATCTTCTAACAAGGTGAATGGGATTTGCTGGCTCTTAGATGTCTAACAATAAGCATGTTTTCATCTTTTCAACTGGATTTGAGCAAAGATGTGATTCTGAAACCCCCAGGGGTCACGCATTTCCATCCCTGCACAATCCAGCCCATTCATCAGGGCTAAGATGAAACATCTTAAGTGATTTTTGAAAAGGGTTACATAAGCTCTGCAAGCTATAAATACTGGACTCTGACATACTCTACACATTTTAATTTATTCATGCTGTTTTGCAATTCCAAATATTTCCTAGTGAGTAGGGCTGCACAATCGTGGCTAAAATGCTAATCACAGTTAGTCTGCTCAGTGTTGAGCACAATTATCATTATCTATCATTATTTTGCATCTATCTCTGACAACAAATTAACTGTTCTGCAATTTTTAAATTGGCAGAAAACTGCTGCCACATTATCAATGTGTCTAGACTTCATAACCCTATGAATAAATAGTCGTGTAACATTTTTAAACACTCTAGAGTACTTTCTTTCAACAATTGCTTTCTTCTTCAAGGTATTTAGATTTTTCCTGGTCAGTAGGCTAGACAGAGAGATTGTTTTAAACAAGGCTTTGCTTTTGATCCTACCAGGCAAAGGACCGTTCCTGCCAAGCAAACCATCCACCTTAATAGGATTTTAAAGCTCAGTCATAACATTGTCAGGGGCTGTGACCCTCACAGGATTCACCTTTATATGTTGGACTGGTTACTCTAGACTCATTATGAAGTCTTTGGATGCAGCAGGCATGGACTTAAAGGCCTACCCTTATTAAGAGGATGTACTGCGGGTTACATTAGTTAACCGATAATCTCATCATTATGCATGCTAGGGAGATCTCGTTTGTCATGTTACCTCAGTTATGATGTACTGCAGCTGATCTGGTGAAGGTGTCTTACTATTGCTCTGTTTTTGCCTGCAAACATGCCCGGTCTGATCCTTTCTTGCATGGCCACTACAAACATGGGCCTGCTGACCTCATCGGTTTGTGTTCAGGACTCAAACAAAAGAGCTGTTTAGCACTGCAAAAATGGCAACAAAGGATGACGGCCACGTACTGGGTTCCTGAAAATGACACTGAGGTATGAATGCAGCATGGGGTCGTATATTGTTTACTCGTACCAAAGAGGCTGAAGAGTTGAGAAAGAAGCAAAAGGAGTTTCATAAAGCTTAGTTGCAGCTTGTGCATCTGGAAGCATTTGTTTAAAGCGGAGAGACCATGTTGATCTATGAACATAGTGCTCTTGGTTGTGTTATCATTTAAGAGTACGTTGTTAATTTGGCTTGGTGCCAGTAGAAATGGGTTAAGCTCTGTTTCACAGTGTGCGCTGACTTGATAAAATATGGGGACAGGTTCACCCCATTCTTGCATTTCCCAGTGTCATTGAACAGCAGGCTTTGCATTTTTTTTTGATGCAAGGCTTTTTCTTCTGCCCTATATTTCTCAATAGGAAACATACACAACTTGCTAGCACACTCTTCATTATCAGAGAAAAGTCGTTGAAGGATTCTACCAAACCACCCACACAACAAGAGCATACTGGTCAAACCTCTGATTCACACTTCAGATATAAATCTTTTTTTCAAATGGGTGAAAGGACTAGCTTAAATCACCAAATGGAAATGAAATCTGGCACTGAACTCTAATGCACAAGTTCTGTGTGTAGTATTACATAAAAAGTGCTGGTAATCCCGACATCAGTCAGAGTCTACCACAGCTCTGGGAGCCTCATGACCACAGAGTTGACAAAGACCGTATTACAGAGTATTATGACAGATATGAGTGCAGCTATAAGTCCTCTTCTCTCGCATTCTCGGAAATAACCGGTTTTATCTGTTTGCCAATCTATTTTTCTTTTCATAACATGTCCCTCAGGGTTGTTTAATACCTGAGTAATGACTCCTGTCCTGCCTTCCCGTTGCACCAAATCGGCCCGTTGCATCTCAGGTCTCTGCACCTGCTGGCCCAACAAAGCTAAAATCCATCTTAGCAATGACTAAACACAAACTACGTGTGTTGAATGAGGGATTTAGCTATTTTTGTAAATAGCTAAAGGGATGTTGTGTGTGTGTGTCTCAATTACCAGAGCCAGATGGAATCATTTCAATTCAATTCAATTCAATTTTATTTATATAGCGCCATATCATAACAAAGTTATCTCAGGGCACTCAATCACATGGAGCCGGTCGAGACCAACTTCCACACACACAAAGAC
>JAVQJD010066798.1:0-32911 GCA_036023655.1 Nannoperca australis | reverse complement strand
GTCGTTTGCAGCATAGCCATTATTCCAGAATTAGCCCACTTCCATGTCTCTATGTCAATTGTATTTGTACTTTTCAGTCATTTAATGCATTGAAAACTCATTTATCACGGTCTCATAATGATGCAGGGAGATCAAATAAGGAAGTAGAATCACATGCAATTTTTTTAATGCTGTATGTGTAACTTTAAGCATCCCTTTTCTGAGACAACACTGTTTGGTCATTTGAGAAGTAATTTACGAAAGCATGAGATGGTAGCATGCCCATTCAAGAACTGCAATTACCGCACAAATGTGTATTCCTCATTTAATGCACACAAAAGTAGTAAGCATGTGAGTAGTTCAGAGTTTGATGACAGTTTTGTGTCAGCAGAGAATGACTGCTGATCAACATCTTCTGCTAAATGTGTTGATGAAGGACCTGCACATTGTGAGAGCACAGAGTTATTTGATCTTTCTGAAGTTGAGAGTCAATGTGACACTGACAATTTGAGAGCCCAGTTGCAACATAATTTAGCATCATTATTTCTAAAGATGCAAACTCTTCTTCATGTGTCCGACATTGCAACTCAGGAAATAGTAGAGCATTTGACTCAAATATTTTGTATACAGCACGTTTAATGATGTGATAATGATGTAAATGCCTTTTGAAAAGGCAAGCTGTTTAAATAACTTAATAAATAAGTTAAATTGTAACAATTGTGTTTATAATTTTTTTTTGAGAATTACTTGCTTAAAATTTGGTACCTTTATTTTGAATTCATTAACTAGGTTTCTATTAGTGTTTGAGTTTAACACACTTTAATATTTTGAGTTTTGGTTTTACAGTGTATAAAATCTTAGTATGCATAAAGATATTTGCAGGTTCATGTTTCTGACAAAAGCTATTATTTTCTAAGGAAAAAATACAAAAACTCTTTTCTCAGCTCAGTGAAGCACGCTGAATGAGGAAGACCAGTTCACATACCACTCAATAATTAAAAATCTGATTTCATAATGCTGTGCTTTAGGACAATTGGGACAAAACATTTGATAGAAACTAGTGCTTAGCAGTATGAGTAGTATTAAGGGCATACGAGTGGGGATATGATTATGTGTGCAGACCTTGAGGGAAAGTAATTCTAGAGTACAAATTGATGATGGGTGTAAATTATTAATTTAACACTCATAGTCCAGGCAAAACTGTTTGTATGGCACCTCAAAACACAGAGGCAGGTGGTTTACATGAAGCAAATAAATGCATTAGAACAATATTCAAAAACACTACAAAGAGATCAATAAAATCAATTCAAGGCTCTGCACACTTAAACAGACATTTTCAACTGGCTCACATAATCCACTGCATAGTTACACTCCACTGCAATTTGAGCAGAGGTCCAAAGTATGTTCTATGTACTAGTAACAATTATAATGATGTAAGTTACCCCACCCCAACTTTTTCAATAAAACATAAATAAAACGAGGAAGCTGTCAATTAAGCGCAGTCTGTAGGCACCTACACAATCCTGAGAAGAGGGTTTGAGAAAGCACCTGTGTAGGTGGACTAAACTGCTTTATAATGAGATTATAACTTTTTAGAGAAGAAATAAGGTGAGTTCACAAACAATTAAACACTTTCTTGCTCAACTCAATACACCCAGGTTTACTCCTCTGACTGATGGTGGCTGTTGTTAGCTAGTGTTCGCAAACTTTAGATAGATACAGCTGTATAACTTATATTTTTCAGTTTGTCGACTTGCTGTCTCATTCATGTCTGACAGAACAGATATGCCTCTATTTGAATTGATCCAGCTGTCTACACAGGCGGTGTAACAGCTCGCGCTTTACTAGAGCTATGGTCACATAAACTAACAGTCAATTTGCCTCTGTCTTTTATACACAACTACAGTTAAGTTAGTTGCCAAAACATGGGTGACCTACACTCAGTACTGTGCCTGAATGCATACTGTGTAGACACAGGAGGACTGAAGCTGCTGCTGCTCCTCTGATCATGTTCAGGTTTGCTATACAGACTGTGTAGACATTGTGTTGGACATGACACAGATACACACTGTCATTGGATTTAGCACAAAAATAGACAACAAATGCAGTTACACTATAGTTATTGTGCAGGAACAAGTTTCCCCAAATTGAATAAAGGACATCAAAATGTAATAAAGGAAATTAATCAAATACAAAGGAGATTTAAATTTAGATTTAAAAAATGGCTAATTTTGGGAGGCCTTGTATAGTATCACCAGGAGTTGGTTCCATCAGTGAGCAGCACAGTAACTAAATGCAGGTTCACCTTATAAGGATCTGACTAATTGAAAAAGTGACTTACAGTACATTGGATGCTGGCTATTTTCAGGCACTATACCAAGACTCAAAATGACTCTGCGACATGTTGATCATTTAGTGTTTGCAATCTACTGTCCACACAACCTGGCATACAGAGAAGATATTTTAGTTACAGTCTGCAACACAGTGTTGTGTCTAAGCTCTTATTGATGGAGATGGATGTGGATACATTTAAAGGCAGGTAATGTATGATAACTCAAGAGTATGTCAGCATCTAATATCATCAATGGAAGTGGAGATGTGATCAAGGTTGAAACCTCACTGAATGAAGCACGTAGTCTGCAGCACTTGCCAAGAAGTGAGCCAGCCGTAGATGAAGTGTTGGTGACAAAGTTGCACGTTTGTGATTCTGTAGGGTTTTAAGTTCAATGTGTCGACATTGGAACATCAGTTAGTTCTATTCCAACAAAATGCAGTGAGCTGTAAAGCTAAAGCAGATTGTAGCTCCTTACAAACACTGTACAACTGGCCCCAACAAGACGACACTTGATGCCATTTCATTTCCTGAGTATTCTTGCCACAAGCACAACCATGCAATATGAAACCATGAAATAATAACACTCTTAAGTGCAATGTAACACTATCATATCTCTGTTGTCAGCTAACAAGACTACAGCCATGCTAGCAGCTCTGTGAGGCTGTACTTAGGCACAGCTTGTGCTTTGAGCTAAATGTTAATGTCAGCATGCTAACATCCTCACAATGACAATGCTACCATGCTGACGTTTAGCAGGTATACTGTTAACCATGTTCGCCAGCTTAGTTTTGCATGTTAGCATTGATTAATCACCACAGTTATTACAATTCATCCTGAGGGGGACATGAATGTCTGTACAAAATGTCGTGTTAATCCATCCAACAGTTAATTGCATTTTTCTATCGTATCACACATACGAACCTCCGCATAGTTTGCTTGAGGAAAAAGCCAAGGGATCACCATATTCACAAGGATTCATCATCTGGTAATCGTGAATGTTTTTACCAATTTTGTGTAGTAGATGCTTAAATATTACACATGATAAGTGAAACTTGCTTGTGCTACAGGAACAACAAGTCGGGATCACCAGTGATTTAAATGCATTGTCATTTAGCTACTATAATATAAACTTTCAGAGACTATACTGCTTAAACCAAGCTGCTTTGTTAATTATTTTTCCTCATTAACAATTTGGTTATTGATTGGGTTAAATTAGCTTATGGGAATGGGAAGCAGTTTCAACACAATGTCATCATAACTGGCCTGTTTAGAGACTTGAAAGAATATACCAATATGCAAGACCTGTGACTTGGAGTCCTGGAGCATGAAAGACTTGTCTTAGATTTGATCCAAAAAGCTCATCTGGAACTGTACCAAAATATAAAGACTTGTCATATGACAGCAATACAAACTAAACCCCAACATTCACTTTAAAAGCATATAATATGATGTCCAAATGTTGTAAAGGTCTATAACAAATGTGTTCCATTGTATGAGTACGCCCCTCCTGGTTCCTTAAGGCTTAATAGTAACAGACATGTGCATTAGTGTTGTACAATCTCCTGAGAAGAGAAACTCCTCATCATTCCTGGGAACACAAATGGGATGATGTATCACTGAGTTTACCTCATGTCTACTTGATGTCCTTTTGTTCTCAGCAGCATGTCGGTCCACTGTGGAGAAAAAAATCACAGGCAGGATGGAGACGGGGAGGCTCTCCCCCTCAGCATACCGAGATGCTCTACTACAGAAGAAACAAACAAAATGTTGTGTTTCTGATAGATTTCTCACAAATGAAATCCTGCAGTTGGATGTTATTTCCCTGTTCTTCCTTAGAGGGGTTCTTTTCCAGCTGTTCTCACCTTGCCTTGACTCCAAGTTTCCAGATGTAGACCAAACGACTAGTCTAATACCTATGAGCAAAACTGCTTTGCCAACTATTTAACTTACAAATTATTCGGGTGGAGATATATTTTAAAACCTGAGCTAAGAAAACCAAAATAGTCTGCATGATTACATACCACTAGAAGAAAGTGAGAGAATGTGTACTACCACTAACAAATGTTGCTGTTGCTTTAGTTATTTAAGCATCTGACTGGATCGTCATAGAGGATTCTTCTGAACTGAGTTTCCTCATCTTTTGAGGTTGTCCTTTAAGTCTATAAATTCACAGCATGGCATTATTCGTGTGTTTTTGAAGGTTGAGAAAAATATCTTAAAGCCAAAAAGAATCCAAGTCCAACAGGCCAATATGAACTTAACTTCAATGGTGCAGACTCAATCTGATAATCACCAGCTGTGACACACATTACTCAATAAAGTTGTGTTTGATCTGCAGTGCAAAGATATTTTTTTCCTCAAACACCTGAATACCACTAATTCAATTATTTCTATGAAGACAAATTAGTGAGATAGAGTGTGATTGATCATTCTCCTGTTGAACTGAATATCATCTCATTATCAATGTAGTTACAAGACGGGGCTTTAAATAACCACCTCCCTCAGAGTTTGTGAGCTATCTGATGTAGCTGGCCCAGTGCATCTGCACCTTATTTCAAGCAAGGCAGGGAGTCTCTCACCATAAAACGCCGTGGGCAACCTTTTTATTCCTGATTTTAAACTTTTAACTTGAATTAAAGCGATAGTATATAACTTTTTGAAGAAAAATTTACAATCTTCCCCCAAAGCACAAGGAATTCATAAGCAATAAAACACGCCCTTGCTCAAGACACAGACACAGAGGTTTTGCTGCTACAATCTTACATGGTCTGCTATGACCAGTAGCTTATGGTAGCTAATGTTAGCAAACTTTAGATACTGCTGTGTAACTGGCATTTCTGAGTCAGTCTAATCAGTATCAGTCACCTAATTAGTATCAGTAAATCACCTAATTTGATAATTACATTTTTTATTTGTGAAAAAAGAATAAATCTCCAGGAGACACGTTTGTTATTTTCTACTAGTGAGCCCATCCAACTCACAGTCTGTCAGGTCGCCTTAAGATGATGTCTTTCAATCAAACACTGTATAAAGTTGTTTGCACCTCTTTTTCAGTAACCAGCACAAGAAGAGGATGGAATGCATTGCTTCTTCTTTGCATATATTGCAACCATCTTTTTGCTCTCTGTTTGCTTTTAGTTTTGTCACAACAGAAGCTTAATAAATAGAAAAATTGTCTGAAAGCAAGGGATTTTCTGTTGTTTCTAAGCATGCCCTTTCAAGAACACCCAGTGAGACCTATTGCTGAGAATCAAAGGTGGACATATGGGAAAACACTGTACATATGTGTGGTGGAGAGAGCAAATGCAATAAAAATAGTCCAGAAGAAGTAAAAGTGAAGAGAAAACAATGTCATATTGTGCCATGCCCAGTTGTTCAAATGACAAAAACAACCATTTATGTTCTTGGCCGCATTCCAGACTGGTCTATTGAAGCTTTATTGTATGGGCAAATTGGTGCCTCGGTACAAAACTGGGACCCTAGAACCAATCTCTTTTATTCTAAGAGCTTTATCTTGGTAAAAGCATGTAGCACATACCAGGGTTTTGTGCTGGCCAAGTGGCATTTAGCCACCAAAGACTACTCCTGAGATAAAAATATGCAAGGGTTAGTGACTAGTGAAATCATGCAAGGACGGTAGGACAGATTAAGGTGAACAGTCAGAATGGTCAGATGAACCGGGAATACCAGGACGACTGAAGTAATTTCTGAGGCTCCGTCCAATCCCCCAGAGGTCTCTATAGAAAATGACTGAGAAAGAGACAGATAGAGAGGAGACAATCACTGTTGGCTGGTATTCAGCTTGATATTTGTTGTCCAGCTCACATTGGAACACATGGCAACATAGTCTTGATATTGCTTTTGGGTATCTGCTTCTCAGCAGGTCTGTAGGTCCATAGTAAATATAAAAGAGAAAAAAAAGCACAATGATGTATTCTCTCTGTGTTTTGTCTGTAGGAACGGTCAAGATACTCCATGTGTAGCATTTCAAAAATGAAGACACTGGTCCTCAGTTATGTTAGAAAGAAAATCTGCAGGTTAAACTGGTTTGACATTTATTTTGTTGGTGGCTTTCTGGTGTGCTTGCTGTAGATTTGCCCATAACAAATTTTCCTCTAACTGTAACATACTGTATATCTAACACACCCTTTTGATTATGGTGGTGTACTGAAACTTCACTGCTCACTTGAGAGCTATTCTGTCACTTGCTGCTACAGCTTCTGTTCATATAGCATTTCAAAAGCTCAACCAGGGGAGAAGTTATTCCTGTCACCCTCCACTCCCTGCTGCCCAGAGCCTGTTGCTTCTTTTTGGGGAGTGACAAGATCAGGGCCTAGATGCCAAATATGCAGGCTGGGCTTCTTCTAAACTCTTCGTTTAGAGTCCATGTGAGTTGGCTGACTAAACTTGAGTTTCAAAATGTACATGCCAATCCCTGTAAGCACAAGACATTCTCTGTAGTTTCTATTTGGGACCAACACAAAATGATAACCACATTTGCCAAGTTGATATGATGATTAGTTAGTCACTTTGTAATTAAAAGTGCCACAACACCAAACAATCTGCTGTCATCGAGAATGGAAAGAGATTTGATGGCACACCTTCCTTTCACCTTCTCTGATGTCATACTCTTCCTATCACTCATTTTCCATTCACAGAGCACTCCTCATAATGCAAATCACCCAAAAGCCTTGACCACTTCCGGTGTGCTCCTGCAGTGTGTCTTTTACTGTACTCAACATGGTTGACCACTGATTCTTGAAAACAGAGCCCTGAGGTCTTGCCCCCGAAACTTGCCGTGCAGCAGAATGTTGTTGTTGCTGAACTGGAAATATGTATATAATAATTTAATTTCAGAGAGGATGTTCAGTTTGAGGTACACCATTGTGGCGCTGTGTTTACTGTCACAACTGATCTGTGTAGACCTAGACACTAATTTCATTTCTTTTAGTTTTGGGTGATGTTACTAGCTCTCTATTTGATTCAGTAAAACTGTATCACCGGTGTCTCTGTTTTGTTTATGCTTGGGGCATAGACCCATATGGGTTTTCTAGTTATTGATCGCTACAATGATTTATGGTTAGGTGGCCAGGCAGACTCTTCTTCTGGTGATTATTTCATACAGAGTTTCACTGCATATTTCTGTGTGTTTTTGGGGTTACATATGTTTATTTTCCCCACTGTTTGAGGTTAGGGAAGGCTGCAGGCTGAAGGAAAACGTTGCTATAAAAATCTAAATCAAATACAAATATATCTAGTTGATTAAAGTGCTAATTGTTGCCTTGTGTCAGTTAGCCTACAGTCCCTCTGCAGAACAGCAGCAATACAGTGTTATATATTCTTCTATGAGTCTTTTCACGGTGTGAATAAGAAATTTGTTATTTTCTTTTCTGTTACACTTCTCTTAATAAAAGACCACTTACATTTAACTGGCAATACAATAAAAATTCTGGATTTTGAGATTCTTTTGTTGGAACACAGTTTGGAGAATCATGTTCAGTTGAGAATTGCATCTTAACCAAGATTGGAAGACTGAAATTGAATGGAAAGACTGGAAAATATACCAGAAGCAGTAGAAAGTCATTAGGAAGTAAAGTGCATTCACATCAAAAAAGTAGGTTGCAATTTTTTCCAATAGGAAAGATTGCAGTCAGCATAACATCCCTTAAACAAAGGTATCAAGTCAAAACTGAAAGAAATAGTCACAACTCTCAAGTATGTGATTTCATGGTCCTAAATAAAGAAGCATTGAGCAGAGCAATTATAGACTGTAGTAGCATTGTTAAGTGGGAGAAGCTATATTAAGCACCCTTGGTTCCAGGGATAGAAAGTCCCATTTATATTCTCTATAGAAATATTAGGTGACAGTTGGAACACTTTAAAAGATTGAATGGGCTTGGAGGGGCAACTCTCCTGGTTCAATCATCAGTAGAGTAAAAGATGAAAATGTCTTTGATAAAAACTTAAAGGCACAACCCTGTGTACATAAGGTGAGACGTTAATTTTCAAGTTGCATTTCTGAAAAAGAACATCCCATTACCAAGCAGTGGAAACAAGTTGTGAACACCACACTGACATATTATCACCTTTTAATTTGATGTGGTGAACTAGATAGCAAAAAGTTGCTCATGTATCCCATCCAGCAGTCACATGGCAACAAGATCATTCATGGGAGTGGTGTTTGTGTGTCACCTGATGAATTAAGTCCATTATTCCCTCTCTGTTAGCTCTGTTTCTGGTCTCTACAAACTCCTGAGGGAAATATCTCTCTTTACCTGCTACATGCCCCGTTATGTACACCAGATAGTCTGCCTGCTGCTTGCTGCTGAGCTGCTAGTGGACTGTGGCTTTTTAGAGCTAAAAGTTCATCAACATTTTTGCAATAACAATCAATGTGACAGTGTGAACGTGGTCGCTGGTTATTCATTGTTCAAATGTCACACTGATTGTTATTACGAAAATGTTGCTGAATTTCCAGGAGACTTGTAATTGTATTGAGGAGCATTGAGGAGATCATAAAAATAACTCATGAAACAGACATTTCTAGATGGATACTGTATTATTGATACTGTAGAGAGGTTATGACACACTGCTAGAATTATAACTCCATTTTTTAAATAAGCTGCATCAAGACAACATTGTTTCTTTGACAAAATGATTTTAAAAGCCCCTTTTTAGCTTTTTCCAGAGCTTTTAACACTTATGGGATAATTTCATCAAATTACTATTTAATTGTATTATTATTATTTATTTAATTACCAAGATCAAAAGTGAACTTTCACATGCTGTGCCAGCCATACAACGTAGCCAGTCAAAGTTGATCAAAGTCAAAATGTAACCTCACATTGTGCTGGAGCCAGTCAGAGCTCAATGGAAGAAAGGTGGAGTAAAAGCTAATGTAGACAAATGCAAGCCAACATGCCATAACAACATCATAACAGACCAATAGTACCAATAAAACATAAAATTTATGGTGTAAAAGCTGATGAGAGAATGCTGAAATGTGTTACCTTTAAAAGTTTAAACAGTTGCAAGTGGTATTTTGGCCGTTGCACACACTGATACTTATTAGTGATCACTGTCAAAGCAAAAGCTGAGTGAATTGAATTAAGTCACGTGCCTGTTATAGCACCGCAGTGCCTTAAGAACCCTACAAAGAGGCCCATGTATGTCAGTCTTACTCCAAACTTTAGGCAAAGTCTTCTTTTTACACAAAACTCTGAATCTCTTAAATAATATGCATACATATGAGCAAACAAAAAAATAAGCCATTCAACTCTTTTTTCTGTTGTTCAGCATCGTGTACATAGTAAAACAGAGGGTATTAAAAGTGTCTGAGATAAAGGGTGACATTCTGTCAGGATGCTTGAATATCAGGAGTTGACTTTGGAGATTATCTGACAGAGTCATTTGCATTCAGACACTTCTGACAGAATCAATGAAGCACGGAGCTCTCACTCTCTGCCTCGCTCTATCAAAGCTGGAGACATTTTCATGAAGGAGGAGACACTCATCTTCCACATGAGAGGGAAGTGAGTACTCCAGAGTGATACCATATATGTGCAATAATTGCAGGCACTGCTTCAACATCAGCACTAGTTGCATGATCAAACTAGCTCACCACTCTTACTGTTGGTGGCTTTTGATGAATTAAATAGCATACAGAGATTTATTAATTAATGAAACTTATCTTTATTATAACCTTTGACCTTGATCATCTATTTCTCCTGATTTCAAATTGTTAACAGTATTCATGACAGCTGTTTTTGGAATTTTAACTCTTGATATCAGCAGTGTTCACCCTCAGAAACCGAGGATAGGTGCTTCAATACAAGTTATTGTCATTGTAATAAAAATATTTGGTTATTTGCTCTGTTTTAAAACAATTGTTATTTGATATCTGAAAACATCCATAGTAAATCATTCCCTGCAGCTTAGCGACTTCCCCACTGATTTTAAAAATGCTTTAGTAAAACATCTTTTAAAGAAAGGGACCCTGGATATTTTTGCATTTTTAGACCAGTTCCAAATGTTTAAACAACATTTTTGAGGAACTAGTTTTTTCAACTAAGTAACTTTTAAAACTCAAACACTAAATTAGATATGTTTCAATTAGGTTTTAGGAAACATCACAGCACAGAGACAGCACTACTAAAAGCAGTGAACAATATCAGAACAATTGACCTAAGCAAGCCTTCACTTCTGGTGCTACTTGACCTGAGCGCTGCCTTTGATACTGTAGACCACCAGATCCTTTTAGATAGATTAAGTGACCATCTTGGCCTGTCTGGAACTGCTTTTAACTGGTTAACCTCATACCTTTATGGATAAAATGTTGTATCTGTAGATGACCACTTCTTCAAACAGTATGAGTTTATCTGAGAGGTACCACAAGGATCAATTTTAGGGCCCTTACTTTTTAAAATTGTACATGTTACCCCTGAGCAGTGGCATTAGGAAACAAGACATCTCTTTCCACAGCTATACTGATGACACTCAGCTTTATGTGGCCATGTCTCCAGATTACACCGGGCATCACTCACTTTTTAACTGTATTTTAAATATAAAGGCCTGGATGTCACAGACCTTTGTATGGCTCAACAAGGATAAAACAGAAGTGTTGATTATTGGTTCAAAGGCTCTGAGAGAGAATGGTTACCTGTTACTTTTTATATAATTTTTTTTTATTTTTTTATCTGGCACCAGACTACCTCTCAGAAATGCTTGTGGTTTATAAATCGGAAAGGCTCCTCACATCCTTTGGTTCTTCTTTTTGAGCTATTCTACAAAGCAGAACAAAAACATTTGGTGATGCTGCTTTCAGCCACTGCGTTCCGAGCCGCTGGAACAGCCTTCCAGAGGATTTGAAAATATTGAGCTTTGTTAATGTAAACTATAAACCTAATCTAATTAGTCTGGATTTTATGTAGTGTTTTATAATTCTATGTTTTTATTATTTATGCTATGCTTTTATTATTTCAGGTCTTATTTGTCAGATTTTTATTGCTGATATTTACTACTTTTTTCATTCTACTTAATTTTTTTAATGTTTTACTATTCTATTATTATATATTTATTTAGTTTAGTATCCTATTTGCTTGTTTTATCTTTTATGCTTGTCTGGTTTTGGTATGCATTACTGTCTAATGTCCATTTTAACTTCCTGCATTTGTCAGTCGCTTGTAAAGCACTTTGAATTGCATTTGATTTGTTTGAAAGGTGCTATATAAATAAACTTTGATTGACTGATTGTTAAGTACAAACTTAGTGTATTTATATCATCTATTTTCATTCCCCATGTCCACTGTTTCATTAGCATTTCAAAAACGATATTACAGTTTAACTGTTCAAACAAAAGAATGAAGAGTGATACAGTATGTGGTCTGTTATATTCCACCACAAAAGATTAGTGGTCTAGATTTGAATAGCTTAAATGTTGCAATATTAAAATTAAAATCCCAGTTATGTATATATCTTTTGCTGTCTATGTTTACCTACTGATCTTAGTGAAATGTGTATCCAAAGGAGAGAGGGAAATAAACCACTGATACGCTGAAGAAAGATAACCCCCAGGGCCTTAAATCCATCAGCTGAACCCTCACAACCATCACATTTTACCTCGAAAATGTCTGTATATGATCTGATGTTATTCACTGCACATTCTGACACAGAAATAAATACATAAGCTGACATCAGTGGCAAAGTTTATACCTAAGCTAGCAGTTATATAAGCATGCTCTATATATGCTTTCTTTCTTTTTCACACACACACACACACACACACACACACATATATATATATATATATATATATAGAGAGAGAGAGAGAGAGAAAGAGAGCTTTCTGATATGAGAGCTAGAAAGAAGGCTTTTTTTGTCAGCAGTGCCCTGTTTGTGTATTCATGTTTCTTTTCATCGCACCATGTTTTATATCTGTTAATTATTTGAAATTCATTAATTATTTTTTTCTTACACTTTCTCTATCTTCATGAGACAGTTCCCTTGCCATCATTAAAAATAACATGTGTTCTGGCTAGAAAACAACAGATAGATAAAGAAATCAACTGCTCTGTCATCAACACTTCTGATCATTACACTGTTATTTTCATTTCTTCATTATTTCTGTTATGTTTCATGTTAGTTAAACTGTGTGATGTCTATGCAGTTATTTATATATGTATGTACCTCAAAATAATTAGACAGATGCAGTTTTTGCTGTGATTTCATACAATGTTTGGACAGTCAAAGTGGACGTAGTAAACAGGAAAAAATGTTGTAACAAGAGAGCACTAAGAAAAACCGAAGGAGAGATCAGACACAGAGGTACAAAGACAATCTGGCAACAGACAAAGAAAAGAAGGCTGGCATGAATACAGAGATACTGATTGGCCATGGGACACAGGTGAGTAATTGAACACAGGTCACTGAGGAAAATTAGCAGGAGAAAAACAAAGACAGGAAATAAAGCAAAAACAAAGCAAGAACAAAACAGGTTACCAAAATAAAAGTATAGGCGTGCCTCTGATATTTCTTGTAATGGGTGAATAATGAGACCAGGAGAGAAAGACAGTGTTGCATACTAAATGAAATATGATTTGTTTGGAAAATTATATGTTTTATCAAGATTTTACAGAGCTCAAGGTTGTGTCTTCAAATTACTTGTTCTACGGTTAAAACCTCCAAAGTGTTCAGTTTACAAGAAACCCAACACATTTCAGAAGATGAACAGTGGCATGATGATGTTTAGAAAGTCATGTTTACCATGTGGCAGCATTTGCTAATTAGTGCTAAAAACAAAGTACAGCTGAGGCTGAATGTCATTTGTTTCAAAGGTGTTTTTGTTTATTCCTACACCAAAATATAGGACAACCTGATTACAGGCACTAAGTCAGGGCATGGCCAAGTTATTGGGTCATCATGTGGGGAACATGAATGTCTGTATCAAATCACAGCAATTCATTCAATACATGTTGACATGTATTGGCAGCATGTATTGACAAAAATTCATTCATCCTTGCAGACCTCAAGAGATCATGAATGTTTCTAACAAATTACATGACACATTAAATCAAAATGGACCACCAACCAACATTGCCATCCCTAGGGCAATGCCAAAGTGTAACTAAACATCCTCTTTTAAAGCGCAATTCTTTAAAACCAGAGCTGTAGCTAAGAGGACACTTAGCTCATATGCTTAGAATTACACATGCTTTGTTATAGGCTGATTCCAGTGCCTTTAGACTTACTTTCAGGACAATAAAGACGATTCATTATTTCCACTCCAGAAGGCAGTGTGGCAGTCAGTAGTTGGAAATAAAAGTGAAAGAAAATATAGGTAAAGAATAAACAAAACATGACAAATGCATGTAGCCTGCTCAAGGTTTCTACCTGTTAAAAGGGAGTTTTTGTTGCCATTGTCGCCTAGTGCTGCTCATGGTGAGAATGTTGGGTCTTTGTATATATAAGAGTTGGTCTCATTTAAACATGTTTATAGTAAATTCCCTATAAAGAATATTTAACAGAGAACCTGGGATCTCGATCCTTTACGCCTTTATTTAGGGAGAAAACACAATGCAGAAGCAATTATTAGATACTACACAAGAAAAAACACAGTCTCATGTTAACCACAACATGATACTGTTACACTAAAGACTGCATCTTATTGCCCATAGTTGCCTCTTAGCTGTTAGAATTGTAGCTGTAGCACTGGATCAATGAATCATCAAAATCCTACTAATACTCCAACATGATCCCAAGTATATGATGAATCATTTCCCACAGCCTCTGTGTTTTGTTCCTTCAGACAGGACAGTGACATTCAGGGAAATCCCTAGTTCCCCAGATGCAAGCGCATGCTGTTTCTATGTGTAACGACAAGAGAAGAGCCGAGTTTAATTAGCATGGGATTAGCATTATCAGGTACCTCTGTCCACACAAAATTACCTTTTTAATTTAGAAATTACAGATGTGGCGGGTTTATGCAGGATTACAATCATCATTGTTCTTTGTTACTACAGATCACCAGCTGTCTGAAGGTGATATTGAAGAAGGCTTTCATAATAGCATTCATTTGGAATCAGTCTCTCCTGAGAAGCACCACACAGAAACAACTGGGCCATGTGCGTCAGGCCTTATGACAAACTTTGGCTTTTGGAATGTCAAGACCCGGTTCCTGCTTTCTCTGGGAGAGTGGGAGATTAAAAAAAAGAATGATGAAAAGCCCACTTCACAGCTTATCCCAGCTACAGAAAGGAAGATTTATCTTTTCAGTAAGATTCCAAATTATGAAAGGCAGAACCTCGGTGGGAGATGTGCTTTGCTTTCATTAAGCTGACTCCTATTTGCTTGGGTTTATCTGCCAGCAGATATCCACGATGTGACAGAAATACATTTTACAACTGTAACGACAAGCACACCAAATCCTGTGACGGAGTAACATTCAGCAGTCCTTTGTAGATGGTGTGCAGACTGCAAAGTTTCATATTAGTCAGAGATAACACAGAGCCGCACTTTATTATAAACTGAAAACAAACACTGTGCTGCTGTTAATGCTTACAGAAGGCATCAGGAATTTGAAAATCATGCTCTCCTCAGGCAGCTGACCCATCAAACTTTTGGTTGACCTCTTATACCTTTCTTTAGATAAGTATTCAAGACAAGAATCCTGCGTCGGAGACCAGATGACAGCCAAACTGTAACTAATGCCTCTAAGCTTACTGTGCAAGAAACTCATTCTGCTTGCCAAGCCGGACAAAATCAATGTCTGAGCGATCAGAAAATCATGGCAGCACTATACAATATTCTAATGCATGTTGAACTAGTTCATGTTAATAGAAATATATTTGTCCAGACCTTTTGACAGTCAGGGCTCACATTGTATCCAACCAATCAATCCATACAACAGCACCACACAAATACACAATCTATATGCTGTTAAGTTGATTTGTTGTGTCATAACTGATATAAGGACTTTCATTTAGCATATGGATTGGTTTTGTTTATTTGATGAAGTAGGGCTGCAGAGGCCAGATGTATTAATTAGCTGACATTTTATACATATATATGTAAAAAAAAAAAAAAAAATGCTATGCTTTGCTAAAATAGATATACTCATATTTACATACATATATATATTACACACGTATAAAGCTATATAATGCAGTGGTCTCCGATGTTTTTGTCTTGTTATTGTTGTGTACATTTGATTCCTTTACACAGGTTATGGCCTCAGTTTGGACATAAGTTCCCATCACTTTGACTGAAGAGAGATTTTTCCATTTCAGAAAAATTTGAGGAAGATCAAAAAGAAAGAAAAAATATATACAAAATTTATGCAAATTTAATGCTGACTCTAATTCCTGCCCCAAATCTGAAATCTGATTATGGAGGGGCTCTAAACAAACGGCAATCAGCCATAATGTATGAAACAGAATACAAGGAAAACAGGCAAAGAAAAGAGAATACAGAGTAAAACAGGCTGTCTTGCCACTGTAATGGTAACTTTTGTTCTTTTGCAGTCAGAAAATAAATATACATTTTATCTCTGTATGTTGAATGGTGGTTTTCTTGAGAGTACATTGGTCACAACTTCATCTCCATTAAGACATATTTTCCCTTTATTTTTTATTTAGTGAAATTACATAACAGGGAAGACAAGAGAGGATGTAGTACATGGGTGACAAAATGGGGCAAAGCATGCAGTGAGTACATACGACAGCAACAGAAAATAAAGCTTAGACGTGAATATGAATTTAGAGTGATGTATCTAAGGTACTGTAGTTCCTGATGTGGGGGTGGGGGGTTAGAAAGGGTGCAGGGCAGTCTGTTGTGTAGGTGTGAGTGTGCATGTAAAAAGTGCTTTATAAATAAAATGTATTATTATTATTGCTATTTTGCAGGTGTAGAAGAACACCAGGGAGGAGTGGTTTAAAAAAAAACTTGTTAATGGTTGAGTCACATTAAAGTGGGTAGGTAAAGGGATGTGTGGGGGGTCCAGTTCCCGTCGGCCATTTTATATTTCCTTTTGTGTATCCTTTGTCTTTGTCTTTTGCTTTCCAGTCTTTAGTAATATTTGTGCTTATGTTGGATGAGGCAGGGGTTTCCCCTCTTTGGCCACACAAGGCACTATAATTTGAGGGGTGCAGACACTCCAGATGGAAAGCCCTAATATAATGCATTTTGACCCTTTTATAGGTCACTAAGTAACTTACCCTTACTTTGTATGTTAATTATTTCATTGTGAACAAGACTTCTTTTTGTATGGGAAACACCCCCCTATGCTGGTCACAATTGTGGACATCTTAAGCCCCACCTGCAATCACCCTCTAATAAGCAACTCTCTGGGTCTCCCTGGCCCAGCTGTGGGGGGTGGGCGTGGGGGCTGGTATTATATCAGTGCTACGAGACACACTGCAATTCTCTGCACTTCACTGCAGGATTGTAAACTGCCAGGAATTGCTTTCCTGTGTGACAGCAAGATGATGGATGTTTTATAAATAATACTCCCTTCTTAAACTATTAATTCATGTTTTGAACTGAGATGTAAACACAACACTAACACATCATCACCTAATAAGTTGCTATAAGGAACATGGTTGCGATCAGGCTCCTGGCAGTAAAACCAAAAACAGTGAGGTGAAACTTTCTGCAGGGTCTTCACCAAGACTTTGTTCAGACTTCAGACCAATCAGATTTGTTTCTTAAATCAGATCTTTAAGACAATTGTCACAGTTATTTGTAAGTGATCAGATCAAATGTGTGTGTCCAGACATCACCCACATATTTGCTGGGTTGATGTGGTAACAATGTAGGTGTCAGTAACTACATACGCTACTTTCCAATGCAGAGGCAGGATACATGGAGATCCATCATCCACCAGCTCAGTGACGGAGGAGGCTGGTATACAGCCGCTTTGATGCACTTCCATCACTGTGGATTGGACGTTGTCATGTGTTGCATGCGAGAGAGGCTAAAGACACTTTGAAATCCGACCAGAATGTCCGGACTGTAGAAATCCGATTAGGGTCGCATTTCAAACCAGCTCCACATGTGGTTTGCAATCATGTAGGTTTTTTGCTGTCCAGACTTTCTAAAATCAATCTGGATACAATGTGGATATGCCAAAAATCGGATTTGGGCTGGCAGTCTGAACAAGTCCTTTCACTGACACGTTTCACATTCCACATAGTCCTTTGAGCCACTGAAACTATAAAAAGATTGATTAGTGCAGCTTTAAAAATTGCAAATTGCATTGAATTCCTGTAAATAGTATGTAACATGAATTCCTGTAAATGTCACTGGTATTTTCATTAACATTTTAACAATCATATATGCACAGTATAGATACATACAGAATAAAAGACCCCCTGTATTGTGCACGTTACATTTATTCCCTGGTGTTATAACATTCAGTGAGAAAACTACCAGCAGATTCATTTTTCGCTCTGTTCACTTATATCCCATTGTGCTTTTCTTCCTTGTGCATGCCAGATAAGTACTGTATATATGTGTGTGCAAGCATACCAGCAAATCACATGCACACACAATATAACAGTGTCTCCAGGTGCTTTAGGTGTTAAGAGAATATCAGGGCATCGGAACAGCTCTTCTCTTTCTGATCTTGTCTTCAGACCTGCTGTCTCTTGATGCTTCACAAGTTCTCTCGTGCCTGTCTGCTCTTCTTGTGACCTTTTCAAAGTTATACATACAAAATGAGATTCTTTCCCTTCAGGAAGGTACCATTTGAGAGCAATCTCATAACTTAGAAGACACTTTCCAGCGCTGCAAGGATTTTCAAATGCCCATTGAGACGTACTGTGCATGATTTCTTTCTTTTTTTCTCCCCATTCTACTGCCTAGCTGTTTTTTCATAGTCATTCCACACTTCAGTTCTCACTCTACGTCTAATATTGGGCCAAGATTTCAATTTGTTGTTTGACCTTTTCTGAGCTTCATTTTTGGGAAAAGTGCAAATAGCATTGCGCTCCCAGGACTTAGATTCTCGTCACTGAGCTTTGCTGAAGGAAAAGTCCATCTCAATTCTTCAAACTAATATATCCCATCAATAGTGTCATATTTTTTGATGGCTTGAAAATATAGCTATTATTTTCAGGCATTAGATACTCGCCTACACAACATTAAGTTTTGAGTGATATAATGCATCTCCTCTGCCACGTCACCCAGACCTGCAACGCTGTTCTGACTGTTTGACATGACCAATGGCATTTTCATTGTGCAAATGCAACTCGAATCATAAATAAGCTTGTTAATTTTTGCCCTGCTGTTTGTGATGACAAATCACCCTGCGTGTAAACATTGTCAACAGATGGCAAAATTACTCAAGCGAGGGTATGCCTGATACTTGTGGGAGGTGTAATGGCGGGGCTGTGTCTGGCAATGGGATGCTAAGTGATGCAGGGCTCCATTCTTCTTAGCTCAGCCTCAGCAAACAGCTTCATACATCATACCTCCTCAGACAGATGTGTGCGCAGAAAAAGATGGAACACATGCTACTATTACCTCAGACGGATCTTGCCAAAACAAAGTGCACAATGGATATTCCACAGTCCCTGTGCGTGACAGGCCCCTGCAATAAGAATGCCCCCCCTGATGTGTGTGGGTGTGTGTGTCTGTGTGAATGTTAGTGAGAGGGTGTGTATGCCTCCTGTCTTCCCCTTATGTGCTCAGATTGATCTAATTCTATTCACCTCCTGCGATTAACTGTGAGATTTTCAATTAAATTCAATTTTATTTATATAGCGCCATATCATAACAAAGTTATCTCAGATATATAAAGTAATTATTTGTAATTACCCACTTTTATTATAAACTTGCAGTTACACAACAAAGTCCACACTGTCAACAGGGTTATGGCTGTTTGCACCACATGTCTTCCCCTCCACTCTGCTCTCCTTTTTCTCACATGCCTGTTTGAAAGAATGAAATTAAAAGAGATAAATGACCTGATACTCAGACCTTTTGGATCTGGCTTTCAACATGGATGGGCTTGTTGTATCTGCTGAGATGCAGTTACGCTGCCTTTTCTGCTCTCTTCAGTCTCCAGTTATTTATTCATTCAACCATAACCTTGATCTTTCACTTAAGTCAACTAAGTGTTGTTGCCTAACCTGATTTCATTTAGTACAACATGATCTATAACTACTTTAACAATACTGTACTGTACTAAATTAAAATGTATAAAGACCCTTACTACAAGATGACTTCCCTTTTTGCAACAACAGTTTTTTGGATGAAGACATTTTGGAGAAAGAGCCTATTATTGTATAAAAAATAGAGAAAACTATTACAAAAATTATTATTAGATAAGAAGCCACAGTGCAGTGGTAGCAACGTCTGCCACAGTATCTGTTTTGATACTATCACTGGAGAGCGCTAAATTCAAAATGTTCAATTTCTGCACATTAATGCTTTAAAAGAATGTTAGAACTGAGCATTCTAAACTGATTGTATCTAATTGTAACTGAAAATAATAACATTTCACAGAGCCAGATATCTGTTCTACATGACATGCTTACCATTAGCAACTCAACTCTCATTAACATATAAGTGACTGTATGTAAATGGATGCATTAGTTCAGAGTGATTGTCCTAAGCTTTATATCCACATGCAGTTTAAAAGTTCAGATGTGTTTGCTGCCTTTCCAGTTTGTACCCATATAATCCCATCGGGTCCATCCCTCGTTACCCTTCAGATCAATAACCTGATATTCACTGGATAGATAACGTTGGTTTCATTGCTGTGAATTCTAACATCTCAGCATAAATGCTAAGCAAAGCTTTGATTTGAAATGAAGTGAAGGAAGGAGGTGGAGCACTGACACACACAGCCAGTGACTGAGCATTATATTAACACACTATGCTAATCCTTTCAGCAACGCAGCTGGAGTCCAAGTTAGAAGGAGAGATACAGCTTAGTTCTCAGGTTCAGATTATTTTAAGACATAAGAGACCTCGTTTTCAAAGGAGCTATAAAATGAGAGGAAAAAGGTTTAGTCCTGAATCGAAAGATAATTAGGTATTCTTTGCAGCAGTAATTATCCTTGTTGTTTTTAACAGCAGTAGAAGTAAGGGCTTGCGTTGCTTCCATCTACATGCAGACATGTATCTCTTCTCATGTTTTTCATGCAAACCTTTTATTTTCTGGCTCTTCCAGTGGTGCCTTGCCACATTTTATTATTTTATAATTCTGTGGAAAGTGGTGAACACCACTGCATGAATGATGATCAAATATATGCAGAGGAGCTGCAGTCGTCTGCACATAGCATCAGATTATTAGGAATCATACACTCAGAGAGAAAACAGGTAAAGACCCAAAGGATAAATACTTCTCTTAGACAACAGATATACTAAAGATCAGTAACAATCACAAAAGTCTTTTCTATAATTCAGTTCATTCTTCTCTCTGATTTGTCTTCACAGGTAATGATCAAAGGTCTAGATGAAGGATGTCATGAACAGAAAGCAATTTTGAATCCAGCTCTTTGGAGAACATCAAAATTCTACTCTGAGCCTGCCAGAGCCACCTATCAAATCTACGAGGCTGCGAATTGAAGCCATGAACTGAGTGTCTAGCAGTTTAAATATGTAGCAGTAAATACGGATCATGCTAGCTGATGGAAGGGGTTATTTGCTGGCGAAAACTATTCTGAAATGAAATGAAAACAGAACATTATACATAGCTTTTACCATCTTAAAGGGGAACTTCACAGATTTTTTACATCCATATTAATTTACCAGTCATCAGTACTACTACTCAGATGGATAATCTTTGCTGGGATTCTGAAAATAACCCCTGATGATGTCAAAATTTTAACCAAAGGCCTGTATTACAAATTAGGAATTTGGAATTTAAAAGATAAGTGTTTACATAATATGGGGTGTATAAAGAAAGACACTAGTTGCGTTATGGGAAATGTAGGATTCAGGGCTTTCAGATACATGAAGTCAGAATATATCAGCCTCTGTGTTTTTTTTGTGCTTTTTTAAAAATTCTTTTTAGATGCCATTAGCATGGTTCTAGAGACATTAATAGTCCCCAGAGGATGATCCGCTGACTTTTCTTCTAGGTTGATGTAACATTTGTAAAGATCAGGATAATTTATTTGCTTCTTTATTTCTGTCTACGAAGGATATTTTAGACTGGGCTACTTGAACAGGCGTATCACACATGGTGGGGTGGCAGTAGATTGCCATGATTTTTTAGAAGCCTCAACGACTGTAAATGAACAGTAAAGTGCTTCACCAGCTTTTAGCCAACCAGGCCTTTTCTGCCAAGAGGATTTTTTTTGTGATCTTTGCTGTTTGAATAGCATATTACATACAGGATAAAAAAAATCCACTGAGCCTCCATGGCTCTGAGTGCTTTCTTCCTTTCTATTTCATAACCGGAGCAGAGTACAGGACACTTCCCCAGTGGCGTCGCTGCCACCGCCCCCTGGGATCCCTATGCATATGGATGGAGGCCTTAGCGAGGCTTTTAATGTGGTCCCAAGTTCGTCCATGACCCAGCCAGTCTTGTTTTATATAACAAAATCTGTTTGGTGTAGAAAGAGAAGACCATGCTGCACACAGAAAGAAATATATATAAAAACATAAAATGCATTACTTTTTGTGTTGATTTAATATCAGCCCAACCCCTTTTCAAGTTTTGCCTATTAACCACAGGATACCAACAGTCAAGTGCTGAATTCTGAAAAACTGAAAAGAATGTTAATGAACAGTTACAATGTGTGTTGAATGTGTACCAAATGTTGCCCCTAATAGTTGCAAAGCCTGACGTTAGTGCCTGAGGCGGGCGGAATAGGGAACTGACACCAGCTTGTTTTCAGCACTTCTCGTCACAGTTAAAAAATGTAGGACAGAATGAATACAAGGGATATGAAGAAGAGAAAATAGCATGTTGTCTCTTTCTGCCATTGTAAACACATCTTTATTGGGCGGATTACATCCTTTTTCGCTGCGTGGGGAGGAGGGCCGTTCATTGTGAGTGTCAGAGGGGGCGGCTGGAGTTGGAGGAGTTTGTTTAGGAGCCGTATCATCATCGCTTTTCACTGTGGTCTGAGTATCTGAGTATCTGAGGGTGACATCTCAAATAGCATGAGAGTGGAGAAGCAAATAACTGCATCTTGCACATGACAGTCTGTTTTTGCAATAATTACCTCACCAGAAGGCTGCAGAGATTTTCGGAAGCATTTTTTTTTCACACCACAAAAGGAAAACTGTGACTTCAAACTGTGCAATAATTTGCTGCGCATAGCTTTTCATCTTATTTAAAGCTTTCTTTTAAGAGACCACAGAGTGGGCATTCAGTTAATTTCATTTTTCTAGTGGCAATGAAAATGCTTTCTAACAAAGGAAGGCATTGTGGGAAACACAGCTCATAAATGATGTTTGAAAATTTAAATTCAAGTACATTTAACAATCGGTGCATTAATTCCTCCTACTTGTTTTTAGGTTGAACTGACATTAGTATTCATTTGAATTTTGTTTCATTTCTAATCAGGATGCATATCTTTAGAGTTTGCTTTGATTTGTGTAATAGTTTGGTCAAAATTACCAAAAAGAAGACATTTCAATTCCTTGTTTTTCTGTAGTGAAAGAGGCCCCCTACATTAGTGTTCTCCAAAGGATGTGGATTTTTGGTTATGACTGATGATGCCAGTATTGTGACTTGATTGGTTTAATAAATCTTTGAGTTGGCTACCATGAACCATAAAGTCACTGGTTTTAGTCTGATTCGAGTAAGAGAGCAGAGATCCCTCCCAGGACGGACAGTCAGAAACAGGCCAACATAATAAAATCACAGCATGACAAAATTCTAAATTCATTGTCATTTCATCATCTAAAAACATATATGAAGTATCTGAAAGGACGTCATAGAACTTTCAGGTGGTGCCAAACAGACCCAAGTCACATGACCTCCTCACCACCATGAAAACCTGGAAAGAAGACTACACAAAGACACAAGAGGCAAACCTGAGACAATGTTTTCATAAATATGTAAAAGAAAACATCCCACAAAATGGGAAAAAACATGCATAATAACATTTAACATTTATATTTCCGATGTGGACAATTCAAATCTGAACTTTTGCTGATTTTAATAACTGTATTTATTAAAGCATGCTGCTTTAAGCTTGCCTCTATTGAATTGTTATCCAGGTGTATGACTGACCACCGCTTGAACCAAAGCCAAGTTCAAGAATTCTTCATCCTCTCCCTGCTTCCTCAGACATGCTGCTGCTGCTAAAAGCCCAGCGCTGGTTGGGCACACGAGGGGTCATTCTTTCAACTCAACACTGACCTGAATAAATAGTGCTGGTGATGGGCGGTGATAATGTTTCTAACCATGGCAGTGACATTTCTACCAGAACTATATCCACAGAAATGACATTTCCAGCAGCGGTGACGCTGTGTCCACACACAGCAGTTTTGTATTTACCCACACATGACGTTTCTGACCCCAGCACTGACCCGCAGTGATAACATTTCTACTCAGCTTTTTATTGTACTTTCCCTGTGCTGGACACTGGCGGCTTATTTCTAGCTTGTTCTTTTCATTTAATATCAGCTCAATATTAAATGAATGCCCTCTGAAGCAGTATATTATTTTATTTGGTCCATTCATTTTTACTTTTGAATATAAAATACGTTGGTCTACTAATTTCAAAGGACAAATATTGATCCAATATGTGCCAACTTTCTTTAGTTTTCTTTCGGAGGATCTGAGGAAATAGTTACTAGTAATATTACCATTTGTAATGAGTCAGAATCAAAGTCACATTTTCAGTATCTGTATATGAACAAGCACAAGCATTTTTGCTAATGTCTTCCTCAACAATGGTCACAGTCCATTCTCTTTTAAACAGGTAAGGAGTGCCAACTGCACACAATTAACTTAACATAATTAAAACTACTTTGCCACAGAAATGGAGAACAGAGCAGATTACAAGGAAACAATGTAGCAGGGAAAAGATTTAGCAATATGAACAACACGTGTCAAATAGTCAAAGAAAATATTCAAAAAATATTATAAATGATTGACATAACACCATTGATTGACACCTTCAACTCCTCATCTGTTTCCAAATGAATGCAAAGAAACTTCAAGCTCTCATATTTCATATCAGACTCATTTTGGGACTCTGGTGGTTTCTGTATTTATAACCACAGCATTATGTTATCATCACCAGCATTGCAACTACAATGGGAATGATGAGACATAATGTTATTATGAATATATATATTTTTTTAAATAGGGAGATAACACACACTACATCATTTACATCATAAACTCTGGATCTCTATAAAGGATGTCCATTTTCAAGAATTCTGCAGACATAGTTCAAGAGACTACCATCCTGGTAAGGTGAAATATAGAAATAAATATACACTGCAGCTAACAGTATATGCACAAGTTGAATATGGCATATTAGGCTGGTGACATGTAGCAATAGCTCCAGTATTCTGTTCACCATTGTACACCATGTCTTTCTATAAAAAAGTGAATGAAGAGGGAAAACAAAGCCCTAATTAATTAATGAGATTGCAAAATAATTACCAAAATCAACCAGGACTCCAATGTCGTACTACAGCAAGAAGAATTCTCTTTGTGTGGCATTGGCATGTCTTGCTTGTGTCTGTGGGAATTTCTTCCCTCAGTCTGAAGACATGCAGGTCAGGTGTATTGGGAACTGCCTGTAGGCGTAAACAGGAGTGTGAATGGTTGTCTGTCTAAATGTGTTAACCCAGTGACAGACTGGTGGCCTGTCAGCCACAGGATAAGCAGGTGTAGATTACCAATCTGTAAGGCTGTGATTGACGATTCATTAACCATAAATAATAAAGTCATTAGTGACAACTTGTAATCTGATTATCTGCTATAAATTGTCTGCTTTTTGGTCAAATACTACAGTTGTTCTAATGTAGTTTTGATGCAAACCAAACATCACTATTTCAAACAAAGGATAGAGAAAGAGTCAGCAAATGTGAAGGATTTAAGGATTAAGCGTCATATATATCACAGTGATATGTATATATAGCAGCAAGGCTGTTTGTGGCTGCACTGATTCCATCATCTCTACTACATGCTGCATTTCTGGTAAACGTACCTCTGTATGTAAGAAAGACATAATAAAAAAAGGAATAACAATAATAAAAAAACTTGATGTAAAGTAATAGTAATATAAGTAAATAAATATGGCAATAGTTAGAGGAAGAGGTGCTAATAGTTATACTAAATATCTAAGCAAGAAATAGAAAATAGTACATAAATAAAAAGAAAAAACATTTAAAAAAACATTTACAGTAAAAACAAAATTCACAGTAGATGACAAGAGAAAGGATTAACAATACTATACTTTTTTTGTAAAGGAAATGTATAACTGTCAAATGTATACCCTCTTTCCAATAGCAACCAATAATAAAACAAAAGAGAGAACAACTCACACAGTCTGGTCAACCAGACAATGTATGACTACATAATTATACATACCTCACTTACACAAGACAAAACTAGAGAAACAATATAATACTCATATCGATCAGGCCCAACATATTTCAGAGTACTACTGCATGGTTAGAAATAAATAATAGTTTTTCAACTACTGTGAAGAAATTGTACCCCTAATTCATTTTAATAAAATTAAGATTATTATCCTTGGAAAACGAGAAGGTGGGGCTTCAACAAAATCAGGCACCTCACAAGATGCATAGTACAGGCCACAAAGTCTGCCTTGTGCTTTGACAATGATACAGTGGGGGGAGAGACTCAAAAATAAGCTGTTTGGCACAGCTGACTCAAATGTTGTTCCATCACTTACTTAAATACTGCAAAAGATTTCTGGCCAGTAAGCAGTCTGTCCCCTGTGCAGAGAGGAGCACAACCAAAACATAAGAATGCACGTGGCACGCGTTAAATGACATCTGTCCACACTACCATAGATTCTAGCTATCCTGACATTGACCAGACGTACATGGTAAAGAAGTTTACACTGGATCAGCCCATGCCCTGCACAGATAGATAAGGTGGGAGTGAATAAGATTATACATGACAGATATCATACCCTTTGTGAATAATAGTGGGGTCAAAAAGGAGTAAATGGGTGCAACCTCTGAAAGGTTTGGGAATGGAGGATTAAAATTAAAGACAAAGCTATGGATTTGTAGGTATTTGGAGAAATGTTAATTAGGAAGAGAGATGTTGAGTAGGTGCAAAGGTGTTGTTTGTGTTTAAGTCCTTTAGGGTACTAATACTGAGGGAAAACCATGAAGAGAAGGTTGAAAGATTAGATTAGCAGCTATTGGGAACTGACACTAAAGTGGAGTCTGAACTGATATATTATTTTAAGTGTTGACTTAAAAATAACATTTTGGTAGTATGGAGAAACTGAAACATGCATGGGGGTATGAATAAGAGCTATAAGTGAGGCAACTCTAACTGAGGCCTTCATCGTATTCCACATGGGGTGTGAAGGTGAATTCTCCAACTGCACCCAGTATTGCACTATTCTGAGATTGGCAGCCCAGTAGTAAAATTTCCAATGGGCTTCAGCCTCTGTAACAGGGTTTTGTTAAGTTAAGGGACTTACTTATTCTAAAGGTAAAGACTCTGGTAGAGAGTTCATCTCAGAGGAGGTTAAGATGAAAATTTCCTTGCAGAGAAAGATGTGTGGGATGTTTCACTTGTCCAGCGCAGAATTTCATTATGGACATGAAAGAAGTGAACCCTGATAACAAAGGCCCGGGGCCTCTCTCCCTCCTTGGGTTTGGGGGTCAGGGTTTAATGAGCTCTGTCAAGAAGGGGCACCTCGTCTAGGCTGAGTAGGTCCTTCAGAAATTGGGCAACAAAGTCTGTCGGCCCTCCAATTGATTTGGGATGCTCATATTCTAGATGACTGAACTTACTCGACAGACTCATGTAGTTCACATGTTTACAGTGCACGTTTAAATGAGTTAAATAAACTTGTTTTGTATACCTTTTTTGGTAACTTATTTGATTATGGAAAAACTCAAAACTGCTCTTGACTGTAACTATTCAACATATTCCGTTTAAAGCACAAATTCATCAGAGAATTTAATAATCCATCACAATCTTCATTTTTCTGGAGGATGACATTTTTGTTGGTAGCTCGTCGGAGGGCAGTAATAGAGAGGCTAACACCGAATGTAATGAGTCTGTCCCAGACATGGCTCCAAGGATGGCCTCCAGTTAACAATATTTTGTCTTAATTAAAATGTTAATTAGACTATCCTTGTAGTCAGACCCAGATTTGCAGTGCTCTTTTTTCAGGTCACTCCGTCTAACCTCCCTTGGACACTACAAATGTCATGAAACAGCAGGGAAGCACCTTTGAAGTCTTCTCATATCTGAGACACTAGTTCATCAGAAACATGGAAATGTTTGGCTTGCTATAATTAAACGGAATTCTTTATTATTAACATCTGATTAACATCTGGCTGTGTTTTCTTAGAAAATGTACACATTATAGAAAATGTGTGGATAATTGTCCATTACTGTAAAACTGCTGTACTCACAGCTTTGGTAAACATCATGGTCATGGTTGCACCAAATGTGGGTCTACAATAAAACTGACATTTACACGTGCATAGGCAAATAATGTTCCGATCATGTCTCCTTGAAATCATGTTAATATGCAACAAAAATGCTTTAGTAATTTAGGTGAGTTTCACAACACAGTTTATCAATGTTATCTGAGCAGCATCACATTTCCCCAAATTCAAGATGAGCTAATGCTAATGTCAATAATTGCATATGAACGTTAAAAATGGGCCAAGTTTTAACCTTGCTTGCAAGTTAAAGCCATGAAGCCATGTCACTGCAACCCCACAGGGAGTAAGTTAAATGTTAGCATAATGGGACATCCGGCCGTCACTCCCCTCCTCTCTATCTCTCATTTTCTGTCATCCCTTTGCTGTCAGCTATCTGAGAGAGTCATAAAACCTACACTACATTTTTTTAAATCCTTAAAAAGCAAAAAGAACTTGCTGGCTTGAAAGTTGAATGGGTTTACTTAAATAAACAAAACTTGACTTGAAGAACAAGACTTGAAAAATTGTGAACCTACCCTTTAAGGCCATTTACAGATGCAGGTTGTGAGAGTGGGTTAAAGTCTAACAGTACTAGTTGCAGTTCAGTCAGAAAAATACCACGCCATTATAATTTTACATATTTTTTGTTCTGTTTAGAATTGACTGGAAGGGCATGCATATTAGAAAATAGACAATTTGTTGAATTGTGGCACATGGTGGAAACTGAATGGATCAATTTGAAAACACTCAAATCATGCTGGAATTATCTTCAATTATGTTCCCATGGTATCAGCCTTCTGTGTCGCTATATTACCAGCTTGCCTCATGTCTCCGGCAATATCAACACACTATATCAACACAATCATAGTTAGACACATACACACTCACACAGACACTTGGATACTATATACAAATACTTATTATATACTTATTAATTTACTATTGGAGCCTTGTCATACATGCAGATTGTTAATACATGTTGCAGATGATGTTATGTGCAGTATTTCAAAGCTGAACTCAAACTTGGGGGTTAACTGTTAGAGGCGTCAGGATAAAAGGCTTAATAATACGCACGATAACTCAGTCTCTGCAGAGTTATTGTGTAGGGACAGAAACACATTACTGTCCTTTGAGCCAGAGCTATTCAGCTTGTCCTCCATCCTGCCATATGACATCTTTTACAATGCTAGTCAATGAGATTCACAGAATGGCAATGGAAGGTTCTTCCAATGTCAGCTCTCCTCTCTTTGAAATTAAGTCAGTGATTAAAAGAAATAAAGGTGGAGAGCAATAGGCCGTACTTGAGGTGAGTGACAGACGGCCAGAAAGTGAGAGGGAGTCTTTCAAGTAGCAACAAAATGACGGCCACAATTATATATTAGCAGCAGCCTGCGTGCGTGGAGGCAGCTGCTGAGAAACGCAGGAGAAAAGTGAACCCTACTCACACTGTTGTGATTAAGTAATACAAGCAAATTAAGAGATCTTGAATAGCTCTCATATGCATTACTAGATTCATCTGTAAAGGCTGATTCTCATCTGTGTTCACTTTATAGTAATTTCCACTTGAAAATCAAACACTACTTTGTCTCTTAGAACCCAATCGATTCACATTGGAATCACCACTTTGAATGTAAATGCTTAAAAAGGCAGACTTGTAGTTTGACAGTGGGAATATTTCCTGTTCTGAATGGCCACATGTCAGCCTGCCGTCATATTCTGATTATTTTTGCATTCCAATGCCTCTTTTTGAATTCTGGGTCAGAGTTATTCTAAGAAATCGGCGTAGCGGAAATGTGCAATGCAGTTTTCAATCACTACACTATCTGTTTACTGCCTGAATTACCAAGGCAGCAGTTGATCATGCAGTTAGTTCCTAGACTGCAACTCCTGCAGGTCCAGCAGCTCCGAGTGCAGCAGGCGGAGGTGTAGCTGATACGGCTGATGTTTCACTAGAACACTGACCAACATGCATTCAAATGCAATACATACTGTCGATGCCTTTTCACAAGACAGAAGGGTTCAGTTGCAGCCAATTTCAAGTTTTAATTCAAGAATTATGAACAAAAATCTCCAAACCGCCTGTTCATTTGGCAGAAAATACATATGTTTATGCTTAATTATTGCTTTACTATTTCAGGAAACCCATCTAGTCATGGTCTATACTCTTATTTGTTTATTTAACTTAACAATGTGCTGCAATAAAAAACTATTGTGGTGAGGCTACTCTGTCTGAGGTCGTTGAGAAGTCTGTCAAAGTCGCAGTTTCTCTTTCCACCACAACCTTCCCTGTATATACTCTATATTTATATATAATGTATATGTATATATGTAATGTGTATATATGTGTGTGTATGTGTATATGTGTATGTATGTATATTTATTATTATAGTATCATGCACTTGAAGGAACGTACACCGATCATACATTCATGCATTGTGTACAAACAAATCATAATATTACAGCATCCGTTTTATATATACAAAGTAGATTTTCTTTTCTTCCAAGCTTTACAAATGAAGTTGGCAACAACAAAGGTTCCTTTTCTGAAGCACAATTCAAGTCTTTCATAATCATCTAGGCAAAGTAAATCATCATCAATCAAAAGCATCCTAGAAAAAAGTACATCCCTTATTTCATCATACAATGGTCAATAAAACATAAAATGGATCTCGTTTTCAATTTCACCCATATCACACAACAAACAGAGTCTATCCTCTTCTGAAACTTCCCTAAACCTGCCTGTTTCAATTGCTAGAAGTACTGTACCTGAACGTTATTGAGCACAGAGTGATCTTTGCATTTTAGGTAAATTTTTCATTAGATTGTAAATTATAACCATATATATATATATATATATATATATATATATATATATATATGGTTTATACCATATCACCACAGACCATCTATCCTTGTACAAAAGAAACAGTTTGTTTTGAATATCTCTAATATGAAATCTTAATCTATTCCTAAAAACAAATGATAAGTCATCGAAAACAGTGATCATTATCCCAAGCGTATTTATTAGCTTATTAACTGAAATGGAAATAAACTCCTTTCAACTGATTTCTCTCTAAAAATGAATAATTTGGGTTTTCTTGTGATTTACCATAAGCCTCCATTTCCCACACCACTCAACAACAATATTTAGCCATCTCTGCAGATCTTTCTCACATTCTGCTAGTAAAATTATATCATCTGCATACAATAATATACCAACATTCATGTCTGCTATTTTAACCCCTAAATTTGAATCTTTAATTTGAAGAGCTAATTCATTAACATAAATAATAACTATGTATATATGTGTGTATGTGTACGTGTATATGTGTATATATGTATATATGTGTATATGTTTATATCTGTTTGTATGTATTTGTGTATATGTGTGTGTGTGTGTGTGTGTGTGTGTGTTTACCCAGTGAGAGAAGGTTTCAGACGCTGTTAGAAGATCTGACCAGCACTTTGTGCAAAGCATACTGAAGAGACTAAAAAGGTATAGTTTAAAAAATGTAGAGCTATCTGTGCAATCTGTATATATAATCTAATAACTACTGATAGTGTCAAGCTTACAGTTAAGAAAATGTTTATGAGATCTGTAAAGTTTCAGTTTACAACTGATGCCATCAGCCTCCTGATAAATTAATCTTATACCTAGAGCTCCTGACAGAAAGGAAATGGCTGTCCTACACCAGTCAGATGACAAATTTTCTCGATTTCCTTTTTATATTGGCTTATTAAAAAAGTCAATTTCGTTGTGCCAAATAAATAATAACCAGTTCTGTAGTCACAGATATGTTATACCTCATAAGGACAGCAGGAGGTGGGATATGATGAGCAGAACTGAGTGATATATAATTCCACTAACCATTTGTAACCTGTGACCTAAAATACTGACTTTTGCTGGATTATTTCTCCAGCATGTAAGATTCTTCTCCAGTTTTTTAACTAATTATTTAAGACTGCAAAATCCAAATAAACAAATTGGCTTTTTATTTCCGTTTAATCAGACAAACAACAGTTCCAATTCCAATGTTTACATGTTATTTGTTCTCTTCAGCTAATTAAAAATATTGGATGTGGTCTAAATGCAGGTCTGAATTAAGAAACCACAAACCCCTTTCTTCACTCTTCCACAGTTTCTTCAGTAAAAGGCTTTTTTTATTCCCTTATCTCTCATTTTTCCTTTAATATGCATCTTGACTCACAGTCTGGTGCAGAAGGAGAATATGTGATAAATGGTTTTTAGCCCTAGGCTGAAGTGGCATTTTTGTTTTGACTGTTTGATGTTCACCCATATAACAAACTAATTAGCCTGCAGACTATATTTAGAATATTATCTGTTCTACTTGCTCAGTCATGTGTGGTCCTTTAGCAATAAACACGTTTGATTTCTCTGTCATTTCTAATCGTCAGATGTGCGCAGGGCTGTAAACACCTGTGATAAAGGCTATGATTGCCAATTCAAATTCAATTCAGTTTTATTTATATAGCCCCATATCACAACAAAGTTATCTCAGGGCACTTTTTTGTATAGAGCAGGTCAAGACCAACTCTTATATTTACAAAGACTCAACAGTCCCACCGTGAGCAGCACAAGGAGACAGTGGCAAGAAAACCTCCCTTTAACAGGTAGAAACCTCAAGCTGGACCAGAACCAGAACCAGGCTCTAGGTGGGCGCTCTAGGTGGGCTGCTGACTGCTGACGGCTGACGGCTGACGTGCTGACGTGCTGAGGTGAACGTATTGTGTCATTTCCGGTTATTGGCGTTTCTGTGTTACTGGTAGCAAATTCGCTGCTCTAGCTAAATCCAGTCTATTCTGATATTTTCTTCATTTTATCAGTTAATTATCCTCAATACATTAGAGTGTACAAGTATAGTTCTGTTCTGCTTAAACACTCTCATGACTTGCCGCTAATCATACAGTTGTTTACACACTAGTTAGCTGCTAGCTACTGTTACTTAACTGTTAGCTCAATCATGGCTTCTCTCCCTCCTTCTCCTTCTCTCTCTTGCTCAGTGTGTC